>LUGF01050514.1:251381-262467 GCA_001625245.1 Calycopis cecrops
CCGGCGTTTATTGACATCCGTATAGAGACTATACAGATGCTCCTTTCTCCTCCCACCTTAACAGGCTCTTTACATGCCACACGAAACGCGACTGCGCGCGAAAACAACAAAGCAGCAAAGCAAGAGGTAGTGCCACACTGCATGCAGTCGAATTGGGCCGGCACGACCGAGGTACCTCCTCGCTCACAGAGACCGGCGTAAAACAACTGTGCTGTTGCGTTTCGTGCGGTGTGTATGTAGCCGGTGGCCCATGGAGGTGGGAGGAGAAAGGAGGGCAGCGCATCTGTATAGCCTCTACGCGGAAGTTTGTGGGCGTCGGTAGTCATGAAAATGGCTCAGGTTGCTCGTTTGCCCTCCTATACCATAAAAAAAAAGGAGAAGCACAGCTGTCACTTTACGCTCATATCGTGTAAGCGAGAAGTACCATGCATGCAGCGTGGCACTATCTTTTACAGAAGTTACTTATGCATCTTCTGTAAGAGATAATAGAAGTCTTTAGTGACAATACCAAACAAAATCACATGTCACAATATTTACAAACATGGCGTGTCACGCGCCTGTGACGTATCGAGAGTGAGACAAAGATGCGGAGTGATTGATTAAGCAATCATTGATTAATGATTCACACTTCAGCCACATGATCGAATTTAATGGATGAATTCTATTGCAGCCATTAATCTAGACGTGGTATTGAAACTAGTAATGATTCAAAGTTATTGGAGCGAAATCCCAAATTTTCTTTTGTTTGGAAAATGAATGATTCCTTGGAAAACAACTAAATAGGAAAAGGAAGATAAAGGGCTAGAAATTCGAATTTCGAAATGTTCGTTATACACTAGATACAAAAAAGAATAAAAAAAAATCCATTTTTAATACTACTACTACTACTAACAGCTAAATAAGTATGAACTGTCCCGAAAATTCATTAAAAGGACAGTGGCGCCATCTGTCGAAAATTGGTCGTTTTAACCTAGAAACCTTGGTGGGCTCATGCACAACAACTTTGCTAAAGATGATCACATGATCAAATGCATAGTTTACGATTCTAGAAAGGACTTTAATATAGATAGAAAGTTATTTCATCTTTATGATGATAAATATAACATAAGTTCTTATCATCTCTATCAACTGTACATCGAGAGACCCATGGAGGGAAGAGGGTGGAGGGCAACGCATCTGTATAACCTCTGCGGATGTCTATGGGCGTCGGTAGCATGACTACCTAAATAAAACAATCTCTTTTCGACCATAAACAATAAAAAAGACTTTTCCGTTTAGTTAGAAACATAGATGTTATTCAACCTCCATATTTCTTTCGTTATAGGTATAACTTAGGTATATTAAACTATAATCAACGTTAAGTTAAATAGAGGATGTTAGGGGAGATGTTGGGTTTTTGGGTCTAAGATAAACATGACTATTGACGTGGTAGTATCACGTTTGGTTAATTTTAGAACACGTGTTTTTCTCTATTGCCTCAAGGTAGAAGTCAAATTACTTATCTTTCCAGGAAAAGGTAGTACCACGATGCATGCATGCATGTAGCCGAATTGGGCCGGCACGACCGGGGAGGTACCTCTCGCTTACATGAGACCGGCTTATAGTGACAGATGTGCTGTCGCGTTTCGTGTGTAAGTAGTCGGTGGCCCATGGAGGTAGGAAAGTCTAGGACGGCAACACTGTCTAGCCTGTCTGCGCATGTCTATGGCCGTCGGTAGTCGTGAAAATGACCCCGACTGCTTGTTTGCCCCTTATAGTAGAAAAAGAGAAAAAAAGATGGCGTAACGTTTAATTTTCATTGCTCAATATTATAATGATTGACCGTCTAGTCGTAAAGCAGAATTGTCAAAATCGCCTGCATCGCAAAATGGCACCACCTCAGACTAGCGCTCTTCAATAATATGAGAAAAGCAACAAGCACGAAACAAACCACACACACTACTTACCACACCCTGAGCCAGTAGGCTATCCTTCAGGGCTTCTAAGCCCATACCCGCCTAAGGGTCAACTCCTACCAAAAGCGTGGCGAAGGGCAGCGAAGCGGAGCGCAGTTTATGCGTCATATGAATTTCAACTTTATTTTCATTGCTACAGTACCTATTATCGAATTCGCGCCTTCTGGAGCATTCCAGCGACTTCCCGAGCAGTCGCGGGAATCCGCGCGCCTTTCCTACCGGGCGGGTCGCTTCGCTTCGCTGCCCTTCGCCGCTCTTTCGGTGNNNCCCCCCCCCCCCCCTCCTGTCAACTGCACTAGTTAGTGCAGAGCCCCCATCACCAAGGGTCTAAGTACCCCTGCGAGCAAGTCCGGGCATGAGGCTAGCCTCGGGGCCCGCATTCCTACAGCCCTCCCCCAGTTGAAAACAACCATTGCGAAAAGCAGATGATAAATTGAACAACAGGCAACGAACAGAATCTATATCTCTATATATAAAACTCAAACGTGACATAGCCATCTATCAACGCACAGCCCAAACCACTGGACGGATGAAGCTGAAATTTGGCATCCAGGTAGATGTTACGACGTAGACATTCGCTAAGAAAGGATTTTTAGAAATTCAACCCCTAAGGGGGTGAAATAGACTGTTGAAGTTTATATGGATTTCTTAGAAATTAAACGCCACCCGCGTTTAATTTCTAAGAAATCCATATAAACTTCAAACCGCGGGACACAGCTAGTAACAAATAAAGTAACAAACAAGTAATTAATTAAAACAATTGTGCTATTTTGAAAACGTGTTGGAGTCCTTGCTTCGACCCTTGAAGCTGCAAGGTCCGTAACAATACGTACAAAAACAATATGGCCAATTGCACATTGTTGGTTGTTTCCAAAATTACCGTCGCATCAGTATGCGCAGGTCGTCCAATGTCGCACCCCCAGGGCTACAATACCCGAGCAAATTCGCCGGATAAACTATATCATATTAACTGGAACAGGAAAATTCAGGGAAACGCGCGAGGAAAACGAAAAAGGAAAATATTTAGAAATTAGAAACTTTAAAATAATAATAATGAACTATACTTACTGACCGAATAATCCATAACAAATTTTACAGCCCGAATATTACACTATATAATAAAACGAATAAAAACTGGATATTTTATGGCATCTCTCGCTTACACGAGAACGGCGTAAAGTGATGGCTGTGCTGTCGCGTTTTGTGCGGTGTGTAAGTAGCTGGTGGCCTATGGAGGTGGGAAGAGAAAGGACGGCAGCGCATCCGTATAGTCTCTATGCGGATGTCTATGGGCGTCGGAAGTCATGAAAATGGCCGACTCACAATCCGACTGCTCGTTTGCCCTCCTATACCATAAATTAAAAAAAATGAAAAAAAAAAAACAACCTACAATTTACAATATCCAAAAAACTATCTAAATACACCGAGCTTAAAGATGAAATAATCAGACTGGCATCTCCACAAAGTAACAATAGTTCCGATTGTAATATCTACAACTGTCGTGGTACCAAAACAGCTACATCAATCTATTAAAACTAAATACTCACATGCGGGACATTTGTGAAAGGTTCTTCAAAATGGGTCCAGTTGTTCCACAGTACCTCCAGTTCTACAGTCCACGATCAAAATATTTTTAGACATAAGTTAAGTATCATAAAATTCAGACACAAATTCAGACAGACAAAAATTTTTTTAATCGCATATTTGGGCTTGGTATCGATCCAGTAACACCCCCTGCTATTTATTTTTTCAATATTTTCAATGTACAGAATTGACCCTTCTACAGATTTATTATATAGGATAGATTTCAAAATGATGAATCACTATACTCTAAAATGTATTTATGTGATATATTATTTACAAAAATATTGTATTTTTAAGTAATGCTCATTATACATCCACACTTTACAAACTTTATAAGGTACTTAATAAGTACTAAGTCTTCAATATTGGCAGCGAAGATTTGTAACCTTCGATCTTTTGAAGGATCCTTTCCATCCCTGGGGATTCTGAATCTAACTTAAGTCCGTTAAAAAATTTAAAAAGAAAGGTTCTTTTATAGGACATTTGCATTCTTTTCTGTATTAGATAGTTGTTTAATTTATAAAATCTAGTAATTCTAGGCGACCTAGTCACTGATGGGGAAATAATGTCATGTGACACCATCCCTTTTTATATCGCAAACATTTATCAACCCGCTACACTTAACGCCTCCTCGTGTGCTATACAAACTTTACGATATTTGCTCTATTTTATTATCCCTCTACGGCTGTGGAACGGAGATACTTACGAAAAGTGTAGCATGAAAGAAGGAGAGAGAGAAATATAAAGTGGAAGGAAAAAGTTACCAATTAAGAAGTGCTATTTAGAAAGTTTCATGCTTATGTAAAATAAAAAATAAGGTTTATTTTGCTAATTAACACAACAAAAACATTTAAATTGGGTATAGCAAAATTGGTCCCAAACTCGGCATCTGCTAAAATAATATAATTATTATGATATAATTATTATGTTAGCACCGGTCTACATGAAGCCGAATTGGGCCGGCACGACCGGGGTATCTCTCGCTTACACGACGCTGGACTTAAAGTGATAGCTACCGCGTTTTGTGCGGTGTACAAGTAATCGGTAGCCCATGTAGAGAGAAGAAAAAAGGGCAACGCATCTGTATGAACCCTGTACGTCTATGGGCACGAGATATAAAAATGGCTCCGACTGCTCGTTTACCCCGTATACTATCAAAAAATTAAATAAATTCCGCGAAAGAACACATTAGTGTCTAGATAGATGCAGTCTATTTTATAGGAATACTAAGAAATAAATTTGCCAATTAATTAAACACGTATAAAATGCAAACGAAATATTCGCGTTCAACAGAAAACCATTCACTAGCAAAATGAGTTTTCTCAAAGGCAAACATCAAACTGTGGAAGCTAGAATTTTCCACTATTGGTTATGAAATTGCGGGAAAGATGAATTTAATTTATATTAGCGAGGGAGATCGAATTAATTACGCCATAAAAGTGTATTTGCAAAAGATAGACTTTTTTATAGTATAGAGGGGTAAACGAGCATTCGAAGCTATTTTTATGACTACCGACTCCCATAGATGTCCACGTAGAGGTGACACAGACGCGTTGCCCTCCTCCCCCCCCCATGAGCCACCCCATGACTACGTGTCTACTAGTGTTAACTTTTTCACTACTTATACACAGTTTATAAACTAACCTCTATCCTACTAATCCTACTAATATTATAAATACGAAAGTTTGTAAGGATGTTTGTTACTCTTTGACACAAAAACTACTGAACGGATTTTCATGAAACTTTACAGTAATATAGCTTTCATATCAGAATAAAATAATAAGTTAAAATTTATAGGGATTTTTTATAATCCGAAATACACGCGGGCGAAGCCACGGGCGGAAGCTAGTATATCATAATTATTAAAATGAATGTTGGTTTATATTTCCTTTTTGGAAACGTAAACTATGCATTGGAGGGGGGAGGGGGGAGAAGGCAGGAGGGCAGCGCATCTGTATAGCCTCTATACAGATGTCTATGGGCGTCGACATGAAAATCACTCCTACTGCTCTTTTTCCCCCTCATTATAATAATATATCGAGTTTGAATCATATGTCTAATCGAGGCCGGAGGCTGGGTACGTGCCAGCCAACGCAGAGCAGGATTTAGGAGGGATTAGGTCCTGACGTTGTGTACTTTGAGATTTGGAGTTCGTTTGCTCTGATGCAGCATTTTGGAAGGCGTTTGAAGCCGTGCTAATAACCTCCGACTCGTATTTAACAATCGCATATGCAGTAGCGTTGCTCTCATCTACCCTAATAGGCCACCGGCTACTCGAAAACACACGTAACATGAAAAAACCTCGGTCATCATCAATATTAGCAGCTGGAAGACGTTCACTGCTGGACATAGGCTTTTCCTCATCACCAGGCGGTCAATAGCTGCTTGAACCCCGCTGCGACCTACCTTCACCAGGTCATCAAGTGGGACGCCTTCCAACACTGCGTTTTCCAGCGCGAAGCCGCCACTTTTTTATATATAAGCGGGCAAACGAGCCATCGGAGCCGCTTTCGTGACCACTGTTACTTGTGTACTTGTTGTACCTATATACTTGTGACCTTTTCTTCTTCAGCGGTTTTCGGTTCTGCCCGCTCGTGTCGGACAAATTTAGATGCAACGCAGCAGAGCGTTATCTTTTAGCGTTTTCTGTCTTTCTTTTCTTTCTTTCTTTTACTTAATATAAATATGTTACTTAATTTAATACAAATTACTATTACTATTAATGATTAATTATTCTTTCCTTAAAAGTCGGCCACGCATCTGTTAAACATTTGGTGTTACGGATGTCTGTGGGCCTTGGCGATCACTTTACATCAGGTGACCCAACTGCTCATTTGCCCCCAACGCTATAAAAAAATTTGCTATGCTGATCATATACCGAACAGAAATTCGTTCACGTAAACTCAATTGAGGCGGCTTCCTGGCAGTGCGGAGCGTTATTGAATTTGAACTTCGCATGTCGCACGTGTATACACAAGAGCGCGTTGTCTGTTTGTCCAAATATTAACACGTTCGCTGCAAGAAAAATAGTAGCTCTCGTCTGGAGGAGGTCCAAATTTGTATTGTCTTTTTTGATGTTTTTATCTTTTCGAGGCACACAAATTACACAGTATATTACACAGGTGTTTTTTTTATAAAAGTGTTTTTATATAGTGTACTAGCGACCCGCCCCGGCTTCGCACGGGTGGACATTTATTTTCCGACTTCCTAACCTAACCTGCTTCATAGATGTGCACCCCCCNCCCCTGCGGTTTCGCCGTGCGAGTCGTGCGACACATATCGGCCGGCGGCCATCATTCATTTTAATACCAATTACAATTTTAAATTCGTAATATCTTTTGAATGGATTGTCTGATTGGAATAAAATAAAAAGTAATTTGTAGCTATTGAAACTATCTTGTTCAATAAATAGTTTATTTGGACAAGGATTAGTATTTGACGATAATATGATCAATAAACATAGGCTTATAATTTTAATTACTTTTATTCTAGAGAAAAGGCATTATTGAGCTCTACAACTTTTCTATAGAAGTCAACAATACATCTCTAACCATATAGGCAGCGTTCGCGAGAATCGTTAACGTATGGCAGTTTTTTCGTCGACTTACTCCACAATTTTCACTACCACGAAAAATTCCATCTATTTTCCGGGATAAAATATAGCCTATACGGATTCGGAAGAATTCCTCTAAGTAATGGTAAAAGAAATTTTGAAATCGGTCTAGTAGTTTTTGAGCCTATTCAAAACAAACATACAAAAATACAAAGGTTTCCTCTTTATAATATTAGTATAGATTTGGGATGTATAAACTTATTCCTATTCTATTTTTTTTCTACAATATTGTGCGTGATGACTTTTAGCATCGACGACCTGCGATTTAGCGAGTGCATCGATGCTGCACGACTTAGCAACTCTCTTCGTTCGAATCACGCATTTTAGCGAAAGCTCTGATGCTCTATAGGCAACACTCTCATTTAGTTACTGTACTTATGCTTAACATGTAAAAAGCGAATTATGGTGGCAGCACACTTATCAACTCGGAAAGGAATCGTAACCGTATCATCTCGAGCTGGTCAGTATTCTTTGTACGAAACTTCATACTGCAACGCACACTAATGGAAAACGTAACGTAATCGTATCGCCTTCGCTTTTCTAGGCGAGGCGTTTACGATCCCTTTCCGAGTTGGCATTTTTAAATGTGTGGTGTGGTCACTGCATTCAGCTTCTAAAAAGCGACTACATCGCCGATAGTCAATGCTAAAAGTAGTGTGTGTGGTATAACTCTTAGGCGGATGTCTATAGGGTCGCATGATCGGCAACTTTCTTTTAGCTTCTATTAAAGATAACTTACGGAATACCCAAGGGATCATCTCCGAGCCCAACTCAAACTTTTTATACTAATTAAAGTCAGCATATCTTAGTTGTAATTGATGGATCTAATTAAATTTGATCTCCAAATCTAATCCTTCTATTTATTTCCCTGAAAGTTCTCAGCGATAATCCCTTTTATCAACGACTAGCTTCCGCCCGTGGCTTCGCCCGCATGAATTTCGGATTTCAAAAATCCCTATACATTTTAACTTATTATGTTATTCTGATATGAAAGCTATATTACTGTAAAGTTTCATGAAAATCCGTTCAGTAGTTTTTGTGTGAAATAGTAACAAACATCCTTACAAACTTTCGAATTTATATTATTAGTAGGATACTAAATCATTTTGTATAAAAGACAAGGTGAATTATAAAAACAGACTTTCTAACAAAGGTTTTGACCTCTAAATTCGTCTTAACGTTGTTTTTAAATACCTACTTTAGATTATATTCTAATATCCTACTAATATTATAAATGCGAAAGTTTGTATGTTGTTTGTTTGTTACTACTTCACGCAAAAACTGCTAAACCGATTTTCATGATTTTCATTTGGCACACACGTAGACAGTAACTTGGATTAGTACATAGGATTTATTTTATCCCGAAAAATTTGTTCCTATGGGATGCCATGGATTGATTTTCTATTTTCCACGGGATCGAAATTTACGGGGGTGAAACCGAGGGGCGCAGCTAGTAATAATATGCTTATTAAAGGTTAGGCCGCGTTTTACCAGCCGGGGTCCCGAGTCTACGCCGGAGAGCCCACTCGTGACAGCGGCGGTTTTTCGCTACTAGCTTTAATAAATATTTTATCATGCTAAAACCCGGAAAGTAATTACAAAATGTTCTCGTGGAGATCCATCACGATGTCCCACTTTGTTGTTTTGTTAAATAAAACTTATTGAATTTTTTTCGGCAGCGTTTCAGGGACGCAATAATAAACAAACGAAAGTACTTTGTTGATCCTGATAACACATATTCTGTTGAAATACCTAAGTGCAATCGTGCCTTTTGGTGTTGCCACTAATAACAATGTGGAAAGTGTTACTCCCGTGGAAGAATCTGATCGTTGAGGAAATCAGAGGACGTGAAGGATTAATGTGAGACAGGTATTTTCTCTGAGAAGAGCGAGAAATGTGCCTTCTGAATTTGCTGATGAAATCACCAATAAAAACGATCCTTTGGCGATAATGATAGAGAATTTATGATTGACATTAAACGCTGAACGATAAAATGATGCCTAATATAAACCAGCGTTCCTGTTATTAAATTTGATCGGCGTTGACCCTGGGCTATATTGACCTGTAATTTAAACTCGACTAATCCGACCAAATTGGTCGGTAGCGGGATCAAGTTTAAATTTTATCTTCTCGATATAAATATAAAATTCTCGTGTCACAATATTAGTTACCATACTACTTCAATATGGCTGGACTCGATATGCACACAATTTAATGAGAATCGTCTCATGAAATGAAGTGTGCATATTGAGTATTACATTTATTTTTCATCTCGATATTTTCATGGGATCGAAATGTTCGCGGGTGAAACCGCAGCGCATAGCTAGTAGGTAATATCTGTAGCCATTTGTAACCTTGTTACTTGTTACATGTTGCGTGGGCCGTTTTCGAAACTCGACGCTGATGCGCCTTTTTTGAGTGTGGGTGGGCCTTTTGTCTTTTTACACACGTCATTCCCAGTTCAGCTCCTTCAGGAAGGCCAGCAGTTTCTTGCCATTGGCGCATGGCATCTGGAGCGTTCCAGGGTTCCCTAGGTAGGACGCACGTTGTGCTGCTACTCCCGTGCACTCCATAAGGATATGAGCAGATGTTTCCTCCGCCTCTAGGCTAGCTCTACATAGAGGGTTGTCCGTGACACCTATAGTAAAAAGATGTTGGTTATAGTGACCTTTTGTAAACTTTTCCAAGACTTTTTTTTTAATATTATAATTTTAATCGATATTTATTACAAGAAAGTCATATACGTGATTTTAAAGATACGCCCTTTCTTCTGAAAAAAAACATGTCATTAAGCACGACTTAAAAAGAAAAGGAAGACAACATCACATTTTATGACAATGTCTACGAAGACCGTTAGTCGACTACGGAGATATAGGAAGAGGTAGTGCCACGCTGTACGCATGCAGACGAGTTGGGCCGGACGGACCGGGGAGGTGCCGCACGCTTACACGACAACGGCGTAAAGAGATAGCTGTGCTGTCGCGTTTAGTGCGGTGTGTAAGTAGTCGGTGGCCGAGGATGGAGGGCAATGCATCTGTGTAACTTCGATGCGGATGTCTATGGGCGTCGATAGTCATGAAAATGGCTTGCTAGTTTGCCCTCTTATGCTATAAAAAGTATACCTTTACCTTTACTTTAGTATTTTATTTTATTTTTATTTTTATTTTGTTTTAATATTATTTATTTTTTTTATTTTAATTATAAATAAAGATACTCTATTTTCAGTCATCAAATAGATATTGTGGCGCCTGCACTCGGTACGATGTCTACGGGGGTGTACTTCGAGTGCAGCGTCACTTTTATTCTTCACTATTATTCCCTATTTCTTTTCTATGCCGATCTGGCTTACACAATACTCTTCACTATTACTTCCTAATGATAAGCTATGCCAATCTGGCTTAAATGGGATACTATAAGGGAAACACGTAAGTGAGAAACACGTTTATTGCAATGAATTACAATACAATCATGACTACTGAATCTTAGTTATGTAATGTTGTTCGCACCTTCCCAGTGCGAATCCCAAATCGAAATCTAAAAGAAAAAAGCCTACGTCTGTCAAAGGCAGACTTGATTCGAATTCTCTTTTTAGAAGAATTTGAATATTTATGTTTTTATTAATTAAAAACTTATACTCTTTCAAAGGTTTTATTTGGCTTCGGCCAAATAGTTCCTATACCTACGTTACAATATCTACATTCTACAATCACTAAATAGTACTCCACAGCTCCTACACTAATTGGACTAATTGTAGCGGGCCAAACAAGCAGTCGGGCGTGTTTGCACAGCTATACCTAATTAGTCTAATCAATAAACGTGATAACTAAATGATTCAAACCCGTTAATATTAGATTCACGTCTAGGGTTCGACGAGATAGACTTCAGATCTTTTAATGTGTTAATTATAATATATAACAGTCTGGAAAAAATCCAA
>LUGF01050524.1:1656-52396 GCA_001625245.1 Calycopis cecrops
GGGTATAAGAAGAATGAGATATTCGTAGTCATGAAAATAAAAGGGATCCAACTGCCCCTTACTTATTCTAAAAGAATGACCAGCCATCGTCGGTAGTCACTATTAGAGAATAAAACTTCTTTGCCCTTATTCGCTAAAAGTTCTACCAACAGGCAAGTGCCGATTATAAAATCTCTCCGATGCTCTTTTGTCACCTCTATTTAAATAAACAGCTGGAGTGTGTAGCGGCCCTTAGACATTCCTGGCCGAGTCACGGTTCAGGCTGTGCCCATCACGGCACACATGTCGACTTAAGCGCATGCACTTATTTACTTATGTGTGCATGAGTGCGTTGCTCGGGAGACACCTACTTTTGTACACCTTCAAATAAATTGGTGTCTCTTAACAAATTATTGAAGAAGTGACTTGTAAAAGGTTGTGAAACAGAACTACCTCTTACTATCATCATCATCATCAGCCTATTGCAGTCCACTGTTAGACATATGCCTGTCCCATAGGACGCCATCGACCTCATTCTTCGGCTAACCTTTCCCACTTCTTACTATACTGTGTCATAACTATAAAGCGGCTTGATTAGACTATTGCTATTTAAAGTCGTTTATAAGATGTCTAGATTATCAACACGAATGAATTGGTACAAAAGGATTAGGAACCAGAGGAAAGCGAAAATGAAAATGTATTTATTCACAATAGAATTACAGAAATTACTTGTTGAACGTCAACAGTTACATCTACCATCGGTTTAACCTTTGCCCTGTCCTGAGAAGAAGCGGCGAAACAAACTAAGCGGGCCTCAGGAGGTGATGAAATATAAAAGTAAAAATATAAAAATACAAATACATTTTTATGTAGTGAATGATATACAATTTATGAATTTGCAATAATTATGGTACAGAAACAGCCTGGGAGGAGGGTAATAATCTGTCATAAAATCTGTTACCTTATAATATGCCTTACTACACAATAGCTCTTTAACAACTTTTTAAATTTATCAATCGAAAGTTTTTGAACGCTTTCTGGGATTCTATTGCAAAGAGTTATTGTATGGAAACAGGTAGCTGAAAATGGCTAACTATTCGTTTGCAACCCGATGGTACATGTAGGTACCCTGTTGACGGTAGAAACGAAAACTTCGTACAGGCGTGCGATGGCTACCGCGGGGTCTACGTGAGCATTCTGTCCATCCGCCAGTCCTGTACATCCATCGGATCCAGGCCAGCGCAAGTGGTGAGCCATTTGGTTTACGTAAGTGTATACTCTACCAGCGTATGTATTCCCTGATACCTACAACCTGGGAGTCTTCAAATCGAGGGTGAATAGATACCTTCTAAGCAAGCGTGCTCCATCGTCGGCCAAGTCTACACTTTCCACCAGGTGAGGCATTGGCCAATCACAAGCCTATCTATTATAAAAAAAAAAACTTAATGCGATTAAGAAATTGATGGGATCAATGCCAACGTTACCAACATCCACTTGTGCTATTGAATTACGATGCATAGTATAAAATCTTCTTCTCTTGCAAGCTCAACTGCTGCGTTTCTGCTATTGGTCTTTTTTTTTATAGCATAGGAGGCAAACGAGCAGTTAGATCACCTGATGTAAAGTGAACACCAACGCCCACAGACATCCGTAACACCAGAGGTCTAACAGATGCGTTGTCGATTTTTAGGTCTTTAGAAGGGAGAACATAAAAAGGCATCTGCATACTATGCATACGTCAAAGGGTATAGATTATTTTTAGAAAGAGGTAGTGCCACACTGCATGTTTGCATGCAGCCGAATTGGGCCGGCACGACAGGGGAGGCATCTCTCGCTTGCACGAGACCGGCGTAAAGTGACAGCCGTGCTGTCGCGTTTCGTGCAGTGTGTAAGTAACCGGTGGTCCTTGGAAGTGGGAGGAGAAAGGAGGGCAGCGCATCTGTATAGGCTCTATGCGGATGCCTATGGGCGTCGGTAGTCATGAAAATGGCTCCCACTGCTCCTTTACTCCCCTATAGCATAAAAAAACATGGCCATCAGAAGGTTCTGACTATTATAAAGAAATATCCTAACGATTGGCTAAGAACTGGAAAAGACTACGTATATATAAAGATAACTTATCCGCAAATGCGTTTGCATCTAATATAAAACATGAAACATAAAGAAAGTTTCCCTCAGCTCTCGGGCTATAAAGGGCTAAGAACTGTCGTATAAGCTACAAGTGGTTCGTGCCTCATGCCCGGGGCGCGGATCTCCAACGCAATCTTTATAAGGTGGTAAAACATATATTTAATGCTAAACGTCCGACACGAACGCTTGTGAGAAACGGCCGGCCGTTTTATACAATCGCTACTAAACCTCGCTCCTTATATTATAACAAATTATTGTAGATCGCACTACAATATGAGTTATGGGATATTTTTTTGTGAGTTGTTTTTTGTTGGTTTTGTCATTTGTTTTGAAATTGAATTATTTTAGAGTTAAGTGATACTCTATATTATAGGTTAGGAGTTCTTTTTTGTTGGTATGGATTTTTGTTGGGTTGTGTCATTTCTTTTCGGATCGCTCTATGGTCAATGATGATGTGAGTTATGGGCTATTTCTGTGAGTTGCTTGTTTATTTGTTGGTTTTGTCGTTTGTTTTTAAATTGAATTATTTTAG
The DNA here is from genome assembly GCA_001625245.1 of Calycopis cecrops. Lineage (NCBI taxonomy): Eukaryota > Metazoa > Arthropoda > Insecta > Lepidoptera > Lycaenidae > Calycopis > Calycopis cecrops. Next base: position 4,298 of record LUGF01050524.1, read on the forward strand.
AGTATAGTGTAACACGATATGATAGGATATATCTGATGATGAGTTTTGGTCGTATTAAATGTAATCCCAACAAAAACATCCTGTAAAAAAACCAAGTCTCGCATCTAAGTCTTTCTACCATAAAAAGTTGTGAGATCCATGTAATACCAAGTCGGTTAATTTATTTAGTGCCTACTTAAAGAACCTTCTGTCTTAAGTTATTATCATATCAATATAAAAAATCTTTTACATTTTAAATAAAAACATCGACTTGGCCATCGCATGATTCGATACTTATTATGCACCATACAGCACTTCGGGCTAGCAGCCTGGTTTCTCACAAAAGACTTTCCGAATGGACTACTAAACAATCGAATCATACGATGGCCAAGTCGATGTTTTTATTTAAAATGTAAAAGATTTTTTATATTGATATGATAATAACTTAAGACAGAAGGTTCTTTAAGTAGGCACTAAATAAATTAACCGACTTGGTATTACATGGATCTCACAACTTTTTATGGTAGAAAGACTGAGATGCGAGACTTGGTTTTTTTACAGGATGTTTTTGTTGGGATCTCACTTCTTTTTGTCGATAGTCCTACTTTTTTCGTTTTTTGTACATTCCGTCGATCATTTTACAAGTTATCTTTGAACATAACACAAAGAACTAGTAAAAACGTTTTATCCTATTAAACTGAGCTACATTCCCCTATCCTTTCTTATGAAATAGGGGAGCACACGAGCAGTCGTAGCCATTATGGCTACCGATACCCATAGACATCCGCATAGAGGCTATACAGATGTGCTGCCCTCCTTTTTCCTCCCACCTCTATGGGCAACCGGCTAATAAGACACAGTAGGAAACACGATAGCACAGCTGTCATTTTACGCGAGTCTTGTCAGCGAGAGGTACCTCCCCGGTCGCGCCTGATCAAATCGGCTCCACCCAAGATGCAATGTGGCACTACCTCTTACAAAAGATTTTGTATAGCATAGGAATTTACCTACAATAAAAATAATTCGTATAGAAAATCGTTCTTTTTATATTTCGACATATTTTCGTATGCAAATGTTGTTCAGTTTTATAAGCTGAACACACCCATCCCACCCTATACCCCTCCCGTTATGCCTCATACATCTAGGAACCTATCTACACAGGTTATTCTATTGCAATCCGACTGCAAATTTAACTTTGTAATTCTATATATTTATATGGGATTACAAAGATATTCACGCAGTTGGTATATCTAGAAAACTGGACCGAATTCACAAATCATTTTTTGTTTTCTTGGTTTAGACACTTAATGCTAACTGTATTCTAAATTTGAAGCTTCTATGTCTGCTAGAAGTGCCTTAAACTTTTGATGATCGGTCAGTCAGTGAGTGACAAAATCGAGAAACTTTAACAAGTTCCAATTCTTAATCTACTCGTTCAAATTTAATTAAATTTGGAATATAACCTGTATTTACAACGTCTGCTCAGATACTAACATTTTAGGTTTCCTGTTTTATCCGCAACAAAGTTATAGGGGATTGAAATTGGCCTGAATTGCTTCGAGAAAAGGATGGTACGGCCGTGCTGCTTTTTTGCTCGACTTGCGGGGGCACTGCCGTGCCCCCAGATTTTAGTTATTAAAAAGTAGAAATAGTATAAAAAAATATATTATTTAACAAACATACACCTACTACCTATATGATAGTGTTAGGAGTTCTTTTTTGTGCGTCGGTTATGGTTTTTCTTTGGCTTATTTGTTCGTGTTTTTTCTTTTTCTTATGCTTTTTGCATAGTTTACTATTTTCTGATATTGTGATAAATTACAGAGAAAGTAGATCGCATTACAATATGAGAAACGGGATATTTTTTGTGAGTGGGTTGTTTTTGTAGTTTATTTCAAATTCAATGTTCTGGAGTATAGTTGTTACTCTATACTATAGGTTAAGAGTTCTTTTTAGAGAGTTTATTTCTTTTCTATTGGTTGTAACATTTTTTTTTCAAATTGAGTTGTTTTAGATTTGAGACTCTTTATTTGTGTATTGGTTATAAGCTTTTGTATTTTTTGTTGGTTTTGTGATTTTTTAAAATTGAATTATTTTAGCTCTCTTTTCATGTGATCGTTTTATTTTTACTAAAAAGGGTTTGTGTGTATCTAGATTTATTTGTTACTTACTTTTAGGTAACGTGAAAGAATAAACATTTAGTAAGAGTTAGAACCATGCTGCAATAAGGTGTATGGCCGGCACGACCGGGGAGGTACCTCTCGCTCACACACTACCAGATTAATGAATGGGGTCCTTTTTTTAATCGGTCTTTGGCCCACCACTCGTTCCCACCGCTGCTACTCCTATGTCGCCAGAACCGACAGCGGCAACCACACTTGACTCTTTGATATAATTGCAGGGAGCCCGAGGGAAAAGCTAAATCTGTCTTGGGACCCGCAACGAATTTAATCAGAAGAAAGTAGGAGGAGTAGAGTGTAGGTGTAGAATGAATGGGGTTATCATGTTTCAATTTTATGTTACATTCTTTGTGATACATGATGATTGTACAGTGATTTCATGATTTTGATTGTTCTGCTGCCTCCAAGTCAGAAACCATAGTGGGAAGATGGTATCGAGGAGTATCTGCACATCTTCTGCGTCACACAAGTCACCATTTGTGAGCTAGTATTTAACGTACTAAAAGACTAGTTTGAGGTTTGCAACAGTATGTATGCAATGAAATGAACGGAAAATGTAATTACATTCGAGCAAAAAAGTGGCACGGCCGTACCATCCTTTTCTCGAAGCAACTCAGGCCAATTTCGATCCCCTATAACTTAGTAGTGGATAAAACAGGAAGCCAGGAAACAGGAAGGAAAATTTCAGTATCTAAGAAAACGTTGTAAATACAGGTAGTATTCCAAATTTCATTCAATTTGAACCAGTAGGTTAAGAATAATTGTTACTTGTTGAAATTTCTCGATTTTGTCACTCACTGACTAACCGATCATCAAAAGTTTAAGGCGCTTCTAGCAGACATAGAAGAAATTTAGAATACAATTAGCAAGTGTCTAAACAAAGAAAACAAAAAATAATTTGTAAATCGGTCCAGTTTTCTAGATGCAGCAACTGCATGAATATCTTTGTTAGTTAAATTTGCGGTCGGATTGCAGTAGAATAACCGGTGTAGATAGGTTCCTAGATGTATGAGGCATAACGGGAGGGGTGGGATGGGTATATTCAGCCCATGAAACTGAACAACATTTGCATAGGAAAATATGTCGAAATATAAAAAAAAACGATTGTCTATACAAATTCTTCATATTGTCGGTAAGTACCTACCTAATTTATACAAATTCTATTGTAAGAGGTAGTGCCACATTGCATCTTGCATGCATCCGAATTGGGCCGGCACGACCGGGGAGGTACCTCTCTCTGATATTATTAGACTGGCATGTGACAAAGTGACAGCTGTGCTGTCACGTTTCCTGCAGTGTGTTATTAGCTATTGGCCCATGGAAGTGGGAGGAAAAAGGAGGGCAGCGCATCTGTATAGCCTCTATGCGGATGTCTATGGATATCTGTAGACATAAAAATGGCTCTGACTGCTCGTGTGCTCCCGTATATCATAAAAAACAGATTACAATTATAATTACAATTACTGTAAAAAGCCACTTCCTTACTGTAGAATACACTATATATTTTTTTTGTCTTTTCGTTTGTGTGTGGCTTGCGAGTTCGTATGATCACAAGCCCACTGAATAATAAGTATTTGGCCGCTGATACGTAATATCTGGTAATACGACTTCTTTTATTTCACACTCAAATTACCAGTTTGTATCTTATTATAATAATAGTTACACTAAGGCTAAACAATTAGTGAAGCATACTGACGAATTCATGACCAATAAGATCGACTATATTAAGTTAGTATTTTCTTAATGCTTTCCTAGACGGGTAAAAATTGACAGTTGATAGGATTGGCATTGTCAATTACTAAAATCTTTCACTCAAAATTCAAAAGTTCATTAAAATTTAAAAATATTTTTATATTACACTGCCGTAAAGTGACAGCACAGCTGCCTCTTCGAGCAGTGTCTGAATTTCCAGTGGCCCATTGTAGAGCACGGCGAAATGGGAGCAACACTACACCTTTACGCAAATTTCTTATTCTTAATTTTTTAACTCAGAAATCTATAGACGTGGGTAGTTATCAGAACGCTTGGAGCGCTGCTGCTTAACACCATAAAAATAATAATATAACTGGTACACACTGCTACTAGATAAATGACCACTAAACGGCGTATTATTAACCGTTCGGAGTTCTAGAACAATCGTTTGAGATCTTGTCTCAGCCCTAATCCACCCAGATCCACTTAATCATCCGAAGGAAGCGGACGAGGTCCGGTAGGTCCGAGCCCATAAATCTCCCGATCACCGCCTCGCAGATAATGTATTTCTGTTCGGACGTTACACTTACTTTGGCAATTTGAGGGAACCTTTGTGCCCTTTAAGATATCTCGTCAGACTATTGTGCCATTCCTTTGTATGTGCATCTATATAGAGCAGATACAATATAAAGTATAACACACATACATTTATTCCACCCGTGTCTGAAACGTTGGACCTGCTAAATAATTATATAAAACGCAATAAAATAAGTTATCTTTTTATTGTGATGAGACCAACATATGTATATAATACATTTTTAGTGGTATAGAGGGGCAAACGAGTTGTCGGAGCCATTCTCATGACTTCCGACGTCCATAAACATCATGATAGAGGCTATACAGATGCGCTGACCTCTTTTCTCCTCCCACCTCCATGGGCCACCGGCTACTTACACACCGCACGAAGCGTGACAGCGCTGCTTTCACTTTACGCTGATCATGCAAGCATGCAGTGTGGCACTACCTCTTACCCTTAAATAGAACACAAAATATAAATAAAAAAGAATAACCATGCACCCAAGAATCTATTAAATATAACGCATGCAAAGTGATGAAATGTGAGAAGAACTAATCGTACAATTAATATAATTGCGAGTTTGTATTGTTTCAGGTAAGACTATCAAACTTATTGTGATACAGATGTCGTTTACAGTATGTATATAATATAAATATTACTTATTATCGTGACAAAAAAGAGTGGTCCTATTTAAATAGATTTTATGAAAGTGAAACCGCGGGGCACAGCTCGTATGGTATATTAGTATATTTATTATTTTCCAGTTAAAAGTACTGTAAGTAATCTAGACTAACTACATAATTAAGTATAATTAAGTAGAAATGTCCATTTATTGTATAAGATGCACTTTCACTTTGTAGGGATTACCTGGATATCTTACAATAGGTATAAGTACTTATTTGGATACAGGCCTCGCCAAAAGAACTTCAAGATGATCTGACCAAATCCATTGTTCACCGAGCACAAACATCCACCCCAACTACATTAACAGCTCTGTATAGATCCTAAAACAAAGTTATCGTTTGAGGCGCGTGATATATCCCCGTCTTCAGGAAGGGTTAAGGTCTGAGCCCATTTACAAATCACAAACACTGACCACCACCCTTCCCCCTCCGCCCAACCCCACAATTATATATAACCCCTTATTCACCTTTCCTTCACTTGAAATATGGTGGAATTCGAACACCCTTTAATTGTCCTAAATCGCTATGGGAGTTAGATATTGCTACATAACTATGGTCATATGAAATATTTGTCTTAATTTAATTGGTGTTTGTTATTTTAACTAGCTGTCCGTTTTGGCTTCGTTTGAAGATTTAATTAACAATAATATCTGTGGACTTTACACGTTAGTCTAGCCTCATGCTAAGTACCATAAGTTCTTGTATTACGGACATACTAGACTACGGAAATAAATTATATTTAAATAGAATAGTAATGACATATTACCATTATATTTCATAAAATCTAGTCTGAAAATTGTCTTAGCTATCTTAAATAACTAAATAACTGGATTACTAATTAAAAATGTTCGAAAATTTGGTAATAGACGTTTCTTTTTTTTCTGTTTTCACGGGTAAATGCATCTATCATCAGACATGGGATCCGTCGGGTGTGTGGGAGTCGCGAAGCATAATACCCATTACAAGCCCAAGGGTGCCATCGTCAGCTTATGCTAGGTGGATCTGTCAGCATCAGGGCATCGGCGACTGGTCGATCTCTCAGGAGGAACCAGACTCCTCCAGCAGGGATTCTAATGCGACAGAATAGCTCGTGTCTTGCTGTATTTTAGTTAAATTGGAGACACTAATGAGGGTGTTTTTTTTTATTAGTATAGTTGAACGAGAAGTCGAAGTCTTTTTCAGGATTACCGACGCCCATATACATCCGCATAGAGATTATACAAATGCATTGCCTCCTTCCTCCTCCCACCTCCAGGGGGGCTCCAATTATTTACCACTTTACGGAAGGACATCATTACTTATATTGTAGTACAATTATGATCATTTTCACTTATCATCAGCTCTTCGATCATTACTCAATAAGCCACACTCTTGCTTAGCTTCCTTCCATTACGTTCAGGCTCTAAATAGGTCATCTTACCCTCCGACACATTTGAATAACTATCGCCAGTTAATTCTTCAGATAAAGGCGGCCATGTTGGCTGCGGCCGCTTCCGCCGGAAGTCCAACTTGGACGGATATTCAAACTCGACCGGAAGTGAATGGAATTTCGACATATATTTCAAAATTGGAATTGCTATTGTGATTTCGGACAAGGCAACATTAGAGTTTATAGATAAGTTTAAGTCTGTATTTCGAACTGGAGATAATACAAAACGTATATTTATAACTAGAAAGGAGCAAGACAATAATTGTATGGAGCATAGTATGTGTATATGTAGAATATTGTATACTATTTTGATCTTTGGAGTTCATGATCATTTCATCAATTATTTATCTTAATTTCAATAACCACAAATTATATAATCTTTGCACGTTAGGCAATACTATCAATAGCGTATTCGAACATTTCGTTTTTTTAAAAACAATACGAGCGACGCCATAAGTCAGAATTGATTTTTAATAACAGGCAACTAAATTACGAGACCTGCAATAAAATCTACGTACCAATGTTAATGGTGTGATAGTATACTTCTATATAAGGCTTGTCGTTATATTATAATGAAAAAAAGGCCGATGATGATGATGATGATGATGATGATGATGATGATGATGATGATGATGATACAGAAGAACCTGTCGATGTTGATAAAAAAAACTGTGTGTCAACCAACCGAAGATCGAATAGGATTACGAAGTTCAGAGGAAAACTTCTTTTCTCTGTCTCCGTCTTTGACGTTGTCAGTGTAAGGGGCTACGTCATATACGATGGCGACCGGTTGTAAATCGGCCTCCACCTCTCGTTGTGCTGAAGGAGCTGATGATGGGGGTTTAGGTGGTTGGGTTTGGAAAGGTTGGGAAAGGAACAGTCAAGGACTCACCCGGTTTCCTCTCTCTTACTAAAGTCTAAGGTGTAAACTCCAATAATTATTAAATGATTAGTGTTAAACAATCTAAGTAATATATTCTAGTATCACCGCCGTGCGGCATGATTAAAAATGGAAACGTCAATTTCGTGAATAGTCCAAGAGCCAACACGAATTCTCAATAATCGTTAAACGAGTATCGAGACCAATTTAGATATTCGCTAATTAGACGCGGTCACTTGAGCGAGAGGCGGTTAGGGTGCGGCTACACTGCGCGTTGACCGGTGTTAAATCTGTTCTCAAAGTAGGGGATATTATTATATTAAGGGGATGGATTCTTTTTGTTTGTTTGTACCGAAAAGGCTCAAAACTTCTGGACCTATTTTAACAAGTCTTCCACAAATAGAATGTCAAACTCAGGAAGTAACATAAACTAAATTTAAAACAGTTTTTATTTTTGCTATCCAATGGAGTGGACGCGAGATGGCTAGTAATATATAAATGTAATTGGAAAACTAACTTTTCCCTTACGCATTTTTTTTAACTCGCATCAAAACATTGCTGTGCTAAAAATATTGCTCGCATATTATCATATCGATTATATTGTATGCAATCTAAATACTATCTATACTAATATAAAGAGAAAAGATCTATTTGTTTGTTATGAATGGGCGCCAAAACTACAGGACCGATCTGAAAAAATATTTCACCATTAGAAGCCAACATTAACCGCAGCGCTTCTCAACTACTAAACGACTTGACCGATTAGGTTGAAATTTTGTATGTGTATTTCCATTGTTTTAAAGACACGAATGGTTTATCAGTATTTGTAAAAAATAATGTTTGTCTGTATGTCTTTTCTAAAAATTATGCAGTTGAGAATGCGATGAATGATCTTTAGTAAAGTGGTTCTGAATGTTCAATACTTCTCAATAGCCTCTAGCTTTGCAAATGAGCGATGATGAGCGTCCACAGTCACCAAAATACTCCTACAGATTTTTTGAATAGTGAATCGCAGTCTGAAGAAATTTGTCTTTCAAGACAACAACGCTCGTCATTGTGTACTCAGCTTTACCTGAAGTTTGTAAGGGCTAATCAATTAAAATAATATTTGGCCGGAGCGGGCGCGCGGAGGCGGCAGGTCTTGTTAGGGACGAGTGTGGCAACTGGTAGCCGAGTGTTTCATAAATTGTCAATGTATTATAGTCTGTTTGTGATTGTGTAGCTCGGAAACCGCTTGACCGTTCATAATACGCCCGAGTTAGATTTGTAATTGAAGAAACATTTTGTATTTGTTTTTAGACAGCAAATGAAATGAGTATTCTATCTTTAGAACGGAAATTCTAACTAAAAGATTATGATTTGTAATAGCATATACGCAATTTAATATTCGCCAGGATTTCTATGATTCTTGTCACTTCACTTCAGTACAATATTTTATTTATTTTTTTAGGTTCAAGGCATATCTAAGGAAAATCGTAGTAAGTCAATTGTTGACACTGACAACAGTAAAAATCATAATGATGATTATATTTAAGTCATTAATAAAGGTGTATTCAAATGTCTTGATGATCATTAATTATTCTGTAAGAAATTCATACGTCAAGTCTGTGCGGTGGACAGGGGTCAAGATATGGCCGAATTAATATTCATACGGCAGGCCCAGGTGGACGTCACAATCTGAGAAGGGTGGACTTAAGGAATGGACATTGGTTATAGACTAGCGCGCAGATGCGACAGTGTGCTAATGTTTAATGCCTAATATTGAATCAGTTGATGTCTCAACTTTATTTAGCGGGAAGAAAATCTTGGGCTCCCTGCGATCATTTCAATGGGTCGCTAGTGATGGCTACTGTTGATCCTGGAGACACGAGAAAGTGTGTACACCCAAATTATCGTCATGATCATCATCAGCTGGACATAGGTCTTCCTCAAAGAGCGATATTGGTCGAGATAACGCACGCATGTAAGCTTAACTAAGTCTTCAATCAATACGGGGAGTCTGGGCAATAAGCTTATAACTTTGATCTTTACTATGTCTGCTTGTAACGATTATATACTAAAAGCAATAACCAACAAATTATACTACGTCAATTTCAAAAATATGTTTTAAATTTACATTAAGGAGCATCGTTGTTGATATCTTTAAAGGCGAATGTTATCCAATATAACAAAATCCCTTTAAAGGATTTTACAACTCCTCACAAAAGCCAACCTTCATTTATCTAAATAAGCTGCGATAAAATCTGTTACAGAGGTCTTATTATAAAAAAATCTATATTTAAAAATAAGATGAAAGAAGCAAATAACTTTTTAATCTATTATACACATAAGGAAGTTACACCTGAAAAAACTTATAAGCAATCTACTAGGTATATTTATCGATGCCCAGCTCGTCAGCTCTACATTACACAATCTCTGCAAGGGTGGCGGACCCAAGAAGTCGGGGGCTGGGCCCTTCTTATCTCTGCCCACGCCCGAGGACCTGGGCTGATGGATTAACTTCATTGTTCCACCGCTGGCGAGTGACGCGGAATTTATAATTATGACGCTCTACATGTTTCTTACGGACTGCTCCATTTTGTTTTAATAAATAACGCCTTAAACATTGTATTGTTGGGAAATGAGAATTAGCGCCATCAGTTTTTATTTTTTGTTTATAGAAAACTCGTTAACCACGATATAATTAATTTGTTATAATAAGCAATGCTTTGTAGAAAGTACGGCCCATGGAGGTGGGAGGAGAAAGGAGGACCGCGCATCTGCATAGCCTCTATGCGGATGTCTACGGGCGTCGGTATTCATAAAAATGGCTCCGACTGCTTGTTTGCGCCCTTGCTATACCTTAAAAAAAATAGTATCAGCTTTTTTTGATACCTATAACAGCAGTACTTTTATTAAAAATATAATTAATGGACGGATAGAACAATGTTTTTTTTTATTTATTCTTTTCAAGGGGTAAATAAGTGCTTCGCCATTGCTATGTTGCAGCTGAATTGGGCTGAATCAAATATGAAGATACTTCTCGCTCACGCGACACCGTCTTAAAGCGACAGCAATTCTGTTGCGTTTCGCGCGGTGTGCGGTTATTAGATCTGTAAAATTATACCGTTAAAATCTAGTTTTTGTCCAATTGATTTTAAAGGTCATATGAGATACTGACCCAATAGTTTCAATTTATGTAGGCAGCATTTCTGTCAGCTTAAACTTTTTCTCGACTTAAAAAAGTTTCACTCGTACAGCTCCCTGAAATCAAGTTAAAAGTTTACTTTTTTGAGATATGTTAGAGAGATACTTCCCCAATCGTGTCAATTTTTTTAGGTAACAATACCGTAACAACTTTTAGTTTTTCTTTACCCCTGATAAGGCAGCAATTCTTGAGCTATTTTTTGACATAAAAAAATCCAACCTGATAAGGCAGCAATGCTTGAACTATTTCTTGACATAAAAAATATCCACCCTGATAAGGCAGCAAATGCTTGAACTTTTTCTTGACTTAAAAAATCCCACCCCTGATAAGGCAGCAACGCCTGAACTTTTCCTCAACTCTTAAAAGTCTCACGCGTAAACCCCTGAAATCAAGTTATTACCCAAGTTTGTTTTTAAGATTTGCCGCGCTCCGGCGCACAACGGGGATGTTTGGTAGTTAATTTACTTCGGTTTGACGAGGGTCGAGGCACTTCAGGTGGTCAGCGGGACGCGGACAAATATTGAAACTGCCGGTTATTGTTTCATGAGATTTGCGATACGTCATCATCTTCGGAAAAGTTGCACCGAATTGGACCGGCCTTAGATCTTTTGCTCAGATGATAGCAATGGCGATTGATGCCTATGCTGTTGCAATTCGTGATATTTGTGAGTATCTGGTGGCCCATTTGGAAGATGGAAACGGTAAGATTTCTTTTAATGAGGTAAACGAGCAGTTGACTTGCGATGACTTCTAACGTCCATACATCACCTGCATCATTGTTATGCATACCTGATGCTGTGTTTCCTTCCTCCTCTCTATTGAGCTCACAAACCGTATGTAACGCGAGGGTATAGCTCTCATCTTGCCGCCAAGAGGTACCTTAGTCCTCCAGTAAGGCGCGATGCTGTAGCACATTAACTTTTTTTTTGTCTTGGCACTCTTATTTCTCTTACTATGAAGACTACTGCATTATATGAATGCAACTACTTGTTACAAATGTCGCGATTAGAGGTGTTCGCACATTATACCGACTCGACGCCGACTCCACTCCAACTCAACACGACGTATGGTAGGCAAATGTAAGCTTTATGTTGTGTGTATTAAGAGTGAATTTGTTAACTTTTTGAGTTGACAGTATACGACGCACGTACGACGCGTGGTCCACGTGTTGTCCAACTACTGACTGTCACCGATATGTCGACTAATTCACTCTTATGGAGAAAAGGGATCGTAACCGTATCACCTCGAGCCGTGCAGTATTCTTTGTATCAATCTTCATACTGCAAGGTACACTAATGGGAAGCGTACCGTAATCGCCTTAAAAAGCGGAGGCGTTACGTTTACGTTCCCTTTCCGAGTTGATAAGTGTGCGGTGACCATTAGGAACACAACATTAAAATTTACATTTGAATGCCATGCGTCGAGTTGAGTTGCAGTGGAGTCGGCGTCGAGTCAATATAATGTGCGAACACCTTAAGATCGGTATCAATGTGATCAAGCTGTGGCTGATGATGATGATGAACGCGGTCGTTGCCATTGATATAAATTTACATAGACACAGTTAAAATAGTTTCATTCGACGTGTAATGTCTCGAAATCTTAGACAATGGGACCCACCAGTCCCACAATAGGCTTTGTCTTTCACTTTAATTATTAAAAGTGCTGTTTTAAGCGTTTTCTTTTTAACATTGTATAATGTGTTGCACCTGGCCTTTCTTGCCTTTTTACAATTCTTTTATGAATAAAAGAACAATTTGCAATATTACTTTTAGTCTAGTCCTAGAACGTTGATGTTAAATAACTAATAGATATTTATCGGGTAGAGAATGTATGTCTAGAATTAAATTATGTAGACATTCATGTTCTTAGTTTTTCTTTAGTGCCGACATTCAGTATTATTTTATAATGTTTTGCTATGGCTTCCAAATTATTTTCTAAGTTAAACATCATCATGTTTTGGGTTTTCTCATCATCAGCTTGAGAACTTTTATTTTACATATTATTTTTAAAATATTTTATCTACACTAATGTTGCAACATTCTACTTATGTTTTCAATACTTGACTTATAATAACTACTGTTATAGCTCAGACAACAAAAAACTCAATTTAAGCAATTTGACATGATGTTATAATATCCAAATCGATATCGTAAAATCTCATTATAGCACTGTGTGAGAGCGAGAGAGGGAGAGAGAGTGGTGAGAGAGCCTTATTTCAAAATCCTAACAGCGCGCGTCCGCTCCCGATTGGCCCTGCGTGCGCTGCAGCTGCGCTCTCATTGGTTCAATGCCAGCTTGCAAAGGACTTGCTAGAAAGAGACAAAGCTCTACAAAAAAATGAAAGCAAAAATGAACGCCACAGACAACGAATAATCTACTGTTTAGTAGAAATTTAAAAGTAAAGTCATGTGATTTTTTCACATTATATTTCAACATTGAAGCTAGTGTTTTATTAACATTGAAAAAAAGTACCTATATATTTACGCGCCGCAATTTTTGCAATCAAATTAAAGTATTTAATAAAAATATTTATCTTCAAAGAACATTACATTTTAAATCGTCGGTCAAGCAGTCGTCGCCACGTCGGTCCAACAACGAATGGGGCAATACGTGTGATTTTAATGTTTCGCAATGTTTGATTAATTGATTAATTGCATTAGTGAAGATAAAGTAGTGTTTGCAACTGCATATAACACGGGTATTAAAACACTCGTGAGGTACTATTTTGAAACTCGCGTTCGCTCGTTTCAAAAATTCACACTCGTGTTTTAATACCCTTCTTTATATGACAGTTGCATAAACTACTATAATATAATGTATTTGGTTAGACTTTGGCAATGATATAGATCACAATCGGAAATAATAATGAAAATATTTTTTAGAGAAAAAATAATGACTTCTTTGGGCCTGGGAAAAATATTTTTTTTTTGGGTTAAAGTATAACACACACTCTGTGTGTTATACATTAACCCAAAAAAAAATATTTTTGTGAAGTTAGTGAAACCACCGGTCACAAATAATTCAAAATAATATTATATGTCATATATCTTGTGACGTGTCAATGACCTACGTAATATTAAGTCGATATTTTTTTAATCGAAGTTTATTTTATATCGATGGGCAGTAGTGTTAGTTTTTTTTTATTGCGTAAGGGGTGAATGAGTCACCGGCGAAAACCGACGCCCGCAGGCATTAGAGGTTATGCTGATGTATTGTATTATATACCCTATCCTGCTATTACGCATTTCCAAATTACATAGATGAAACTACATAACACATCGGTTAAATGTAAGTGGCACTTAACTCCCCGGTCGTGCAGGATATGCAAAAAAAGTAAAAAGTAGTAACCTAGCTTTGCGTGTGATTGGGCCGGCACAATCTCTCGCTCACACTATACCTCCGTTAAAGCTGGGGAGTTACGTTTATCTCCAACTTTTCATTTGCCCCTTATGCTAGAAAAAGAAAAACAAACAGAACAGTTATCTCTATAAGCAGTATTAGTTAAACGTTTGTTCGGAACTTGCGTTGTCATCGCACTTTCCCGTGAGTGGCTCCAATTTGCCAGACGTGAGTCACGGCGTCACACACGCAGGAGAAACCAGCCTTAGCGGGTCGGAATACGGTCGGGTTGGGAGCGCATGCTCTTGGAAAACACGGAGGTCAATTTGACACGCGATCGGAGTTTTCTCGTGTGAGATATAAGATATATCCAGAGATGTAAGAGACGGCAGCGCGTTAAAGTGCTTGATCTCATACGACACTATATTATGTCTTCAACTCATTTCTTTTATAAAGCGCCTTAAATCGCTTCTTTAGGAGTTCTCCAATAAAATGTCTGGATGATAAAGCTTTGCTCGGTATATTTATTTATTAGAAAATATACTCATATAAGCAGAAGGTGCGTTAATAAACGGTTAGTTTGTCTGGCACACGCACTTAAGAGGTTGTCTGTTGCCACCTTTATTTTTTACTTCTACTTAATGGTCTATGGACTCGATTCAATGACATTTATCATCATTACCATGTAAATGTAATGGTGTATCCATTACATTTACATGCATGGCTAAAGATATAAAATTGAAAATATTTTCATTGTATACACTAGATACTTTACCTGTATATTTTTCATCACCTAGAGGAAAAATAGTTAATAGTTTTATTTCGAATATTTCCATGATTGGTAAAATATTGTCTGTCATTTTTTGGTCTATGGTAAGACAACACTTAAGGTTTTGTACTTATTTACATTTTATATAGCTATCATAAAGCTATATAGACTAGGAAAAGTGTATTTTAAATTCGATTTTCCATTCAAATTAATGCGAGTGAAATCCCGCGGCTAAACAAGTCCATTCAAACATCGCCATGTACTTTTCCCAATAAATACTCATACACAATTCGGAATATAACTTGTCTTACACTTGCGAATTTCGGCCCGTGTGTTTCCGTAAAGGGGTAGGGTGTGCTGTGGCATAAATGATCACCGGGTAACGTAGACGAAGACAAATGACCATCGACGTCGAACTTACACAGAGATAACGTGGCCTCCTCAAATTAGCTTCGTTTTACCAGTGCGGTCGGGGGACTCGGCGTGGCACCCAGTAGGCTAAACTTATGTAGATCTGTAAACTGTTATGGCCATTGGCTTGATTGTAGAAAAGAACCCCTTATTATCATAAGCCAACAAGCTAAAGGCGTTTTTTTTAATGGTAAAGGATGTGGGGAGCCATTTTCATGACTACCACTACGTTATGGCCATTGGCTTGATTATAGAAAAGAACCCTTTATTCATAAGCGAACAAGCTAAAAGCGTTTTTTTTAATGGTAAAGGATGGGGGGAGAGCCATTCTCATGACTACCACTACGTTATGGCCATTGGATTGATTGTAGAAAAGAGCCCCTTATTATCATAAGCCAAGAAGCTAAAGGCGTTTTTTTAATGGTAAAGGATGGGGGGGAGCCATTTTCATGACTACCAAAGCCCATAGACATCCGCATAGAGATAAACACATGCGTTGCCCTCCTTTTACCTCCCACCTCCACGGGGTGGCTACATACACACCGCACGAAACGCGATTTATATACATACTAAAAAAAAGTAAGAGACTGCCTCTTATTAACAGATTCTATTTTTATGGCGTTTGTTAGACGTTCAGCAAAGTCTCACCGAAGATGCTGCCACCTTGCCTTGGTGGGGTGCGTGTATCTGTGATCCTCAAGGCTATGCCGGATAGGGTTACCCATACCAGACAGACTTGGGAAAGGCCAGGATAAGAACAACTCAGCTGAGAGGTCTTCTACCCTTCTTTATATATAAAAATGAATGTTTGTCTGTATGTCATCGATGAACTCAAAAACTACTGGACCGATTATTATGAAAATTGGTATAGGTAATTATATGTATACGTATTTTTCCACGGAGAATGTTTGTATGTGTGCTCATTGATGCCACTCGCCACCAGGTGGCGCTGCAGAGCAACTTCGGCCCCGTTCAACCGATTGTCATGAAAATCAGTATGATAATGTATTTTTAATGGATAAGAAATTGTTGGCGTAGCAACGCCGGGTACAGCTAGAATTCAATAAAAATGTACAAGTGTGAGTGATATTCATCTGCCTGATTGTGTATTCGCGAATAAAGCAAAAGTTACTAAACAAAATAAGATGCAGTTCGAATATTTTGTTGAACGTACATAACAACTAGCTTAATGACATGTGCTACACGCGGTAAGTTGGGACCTGGCATAAATTCCATTCCCCGCTTCTACCTTCGCACCACTCCAATACTACGTCTTACCCGCTAGAATTGCGGAATGTAAATTAAATTTAGACATAAATAGCAAGCTAAAATATCGTACAAATTAGTAAATTACTTTTGTGGCTATAACTTAAGGTATCCTTTAGGATATCTTACAAGGATTACCACAAGGCACAGGCAGGTAACAATAAGTGCAAAAAAAACACGATTTCAGTAACAAATCTATGCGGTAAAATCACTTCTATTCCAATAACCCTCATAATATAACGCACATAACAATGTTTATTTATAATTACCCACCCCGCTCACCTCGCCCGCATCTCACATCGGACGGACGGACGGTCCAATTGTCCGAAAATTAGCTTTGACCGCATATAAATACATTAAGATAATCTAGTTTACTGTACAAGTCATAAGCGGCTGCGAGCCTTTGAAGTTTCTTCTCAAAAGATTTTTGTTAACTTAATCGAGCTAGAATCGGGCTACAAAGGTGAAACTAAATGTAGCAGTAATAGTTATTTAACAAACACGAATCTCTTGGTGACTCAAATTAACTTTAAAAAAGGGCGTTAAATTACATAATTTATTTGAGAATCTCTATGGGTAAAAGCTGATTTGTCATCTCTAGCACAGACGTGTAAATGCAAAGTGATATGTTAAAGTAATTTTGATTTACAAATAACTCAGTATATTTAAAAAACATCGGACAGTACGTTTAAATTTCAAAGAAAGTTTTGCTTAACGGTGTTTAGGCAAATCTAGCTCTGTCTATCTGGTTAACACGTTTAGTCAATAAATTTAAATATTTTTTTTTAAATGAAATTAAAATTTAAGTAATATTGATACTATTTTTAACCCGTTTTCTTTTTAGGACAAAAAAATGCCTAACACAAGGAAATCATAGATGTCTAGTTTAGTATAATATTATTTAAATGCCTCATCATTAATTTAAGAACTAAGGCACTTGTGTGTGGAGCGCTTGCCATTATTCTCATTTATTCGGCCTACTATTTACGAGAAGTAAAGTAAGACATGACATTTAATTTTTTTTATAATTGGCCTGTAAAACAGCGTCTTGGTTAATTAAATTAATTTTAAGCAATTACCGCTTCCGCTTATGACATGGCCAGTAATCTTGTAAGGGGGTGGCAAGTCAAACAGCAGGAGTATCTTGAGGAGGTGCGTTTGTACAAGGATGAGGCGAGTAACGTTTTCTAATTTGAATCCCGCTCAGTGACCGGCTTAAATGTTAGTGCCATTGGACTTATATTCATCATCCTCAGCGCACTAGCGTCTGCTTCAACTGTAACTTTTAATTCGATAATGATTTTTAGAGACCGAATTCTTATGAATAAGTGGCTGTTTTTTGTCTGTTTAGCGCATTTTGCAAAATGATAAAGCCATTGAAGATTAATCATTATTACTAGCATCTGTTTCAAATGTAGTGTTTGATTTGATAAATAATGAATTTTAAAACATTTTTTTTTAAATCTAGTCGCGTCATTTTCTTTAGTATACTTCTTTAATCTTTTATATAGGCACACTTTGGGCCACTTGGTATAAACGGTCTTCACATTTTTTTAAAGACTTATAAACGATCTCCACATTTTTGAAAGAACTTATACTTGCCATGGAGCGGTTTTACAGCGTAGAGAGCAAACGAGTGTTTGAGTCATGTAATGATAAGTGAACACCGACGCCCACAGACATCCACAACACCAGAGAACTCGCAGATGAGAATAAATAAGCTTTTTTTTTAAAAAAAATGATCGAATAGATTAAGCAATACCTACTTAAGAAGTGATTCCACAAAGGTTTGCGCGGTAGAAAACTGAAAAAATATAACTACAGTATGGGACATTAATTTGATAGTGTAAGTGTAACTTTTTTTCATCTACCTTTCTTACCTATGTCGTATTATGGCTATTTATTTATGGCGGAGGCAAGCGAGGATTTTCCCATCGCAGCCACGTAGTACTTTTATACATTTACACCTTGGGTCACTTGGACTTATAAATACTTTTTTGAAATTCTGAGATTTCATTTACTTTTTTTTATAGAGCACACTACTAAGCAGGTGTATTAAATGTACCAATATAAGAGCAGATTTTAAATACAAAATACCCTTACCGGGATCCGAACCGGTATTATTTACCAACTGGACGGCTGGGGTGTAAAACACACGTAATATGAAATTGCAGGTCTATACCAGATATAGTCTGTAGAGCGGCTCCTTAAATCTTAGCGCCCGCACCTCGGGGTACCGCATCTGAAGGCGCCGGAGCGGCTCAAGGGGAGAATGACGCATCTGAAAATTATAATATTTAAATGATTATATTTTGTAGCCTTATAAATAATATGACGCTTCTTCTCAGGGCAGGGCTGGGGTTAATCGGGCACCTGGTAGGTGAAAACTTTGAAGTTCAAAAAACAATTTTTATAATTTTATTTGGAATAAAAACATTTTGATTTTTATATTTTATTTTTGATTTCGACGACTACAATTCAGGCACGTATTTAAGTAGCTCAGGTGAAATAAATATTTTTATATAGTCAGAAAAACATATTAAAATTTTATTTTGTCCTAACTCAATGCCATATTGATTTAGAAGTAATTAACATCAAAATTTTAAATATTATTTTGTTCTGAATTCTGTACTCGTTAAAAATTATCACGTTTTTGAACGAGTTGTAGAGTTATTATAAACAGTTTGATCATCGCAACAATTTTTGTTTCATCTTACTTTTGTTTTCTATTTTTTCTATGGTCGTTGCAAGTGGATGTGTTTTTCCTCTTTTAATGAAACCTGTTTATATTTATTCTATTCTGTTGTTTTATTTGATTGTTTTTATAAGATATTATAAGATATTAAATATAGATTATATTACAGCCTAGTTCAGATTTATCATTCTCGTGACAAAAAATATCGATATCACTTTTTATGTTAAAACTTTACGCCCTTTTTCATCCTACTATTTCATCCCTTATAGGTTAAATTTCATAAAAATCTTTTTTATGTCACTTATGAAAAAAAAACACTGTACCGAATGTCAAATTTCTAGGTACAATAGTTTCGTCAGTGTTCAAATAAAAGTCAGTCATAGCCTTTTATATATATTAAAATTAATGAAAAGTACAGTTGCGTCGGTGTGCCCCATACCTGTATACTTCTAACCCTCAGCTGACCACCTCCCCGGGTCAAGGGGGTGGCGCCCGGCTCATCCCGACTTCCAATACATTTCATATTCCGTTGACAGAGGCACAATAATAACGCGGTGCTGCCCGTGTAAAAGCAAGACATAGTTGACGCCCACGGATGTAATGTTCCGCTGGAAGAGACTTGTAGGTTGGTATGACGTTTGATTGTGGATCTTCACAATCTCAATAATAGATAATATCAAATTAATAACGTTTGATTGTCGTTTCCGAAGTCATCACAACGATCTTATCGCTCGACATTCTATAAAAAATAATGATAGTTGAACACCTAAATGTTCAGATACTCTTCAACGCGGTTTTTAGGTTTCCGTGTCTGAAAAGAACAATGCAACAAGTAAATATGAAAGTCGGTAAATATCCTCCTATATCTATACTTCATCGCAGGAGTAAAGGGTCATGAGATTAGGTATAGGTTTGTCAACTAATAGTCAATAGGAATCGTTAGGAGCATTTTTCTCGTTGGAAAAAACCTTCGGTGTGCTAATCTGACTCGCACATTGCCCATTATTTTAATTATGACACCACGGAACAATTGAAATACTAATATACAGAACCAATCATCAGATATTGACATACATTCTTCTAAAATTCATGAATGATATGGAAGTAATGATGAATAAATGTAAATAACAATAACAACCACACACATTCACGCTCGATCCCTAAGGGGGGGTAGGCAGGGATCACAGACAGGCACTTGCCTTACTTCCTTGATAGTTGCAAAATAATTACGACCAGATGCTCTCTGGTCGTAGAAAAGAAGTAGCGAGACATGCTAAGCTGTCTACAGACCGAAGCCGGCGCGCGCTGGCACGCCAGCATAAACCCAGCGGGTTAGTGCCGGTAATGTTTTATTTTAATACAACGGTGACACTTAAAATAAACATATAATAACTAGGTCATTAAAATACAAAGCCCTATCTAGCGGCTCTACATCTAAAACTGACCAATAGTTGGAAATAGTTGAATTTGAAGACGTTTGGAATTTACGAGTGGTTTTGACCCTATGGGTGCCAGTACAATAGAATATTCTAGATTGTGTAATGATTGCTTAGTAACGAATTCTACAACCAGCCGCAAATTCTTCCCGGCATATTGTAGTGCTCTACCAAGTCATTATTGTTATTATTGGTTTCTCGTTGTATGTCCTGCTTTGGCCTCGCTAATCTCTTTTCACTTATCTCTGTTAGGTGTTAGACAGGACCAATCTTTCTGGAAGGCCAAAGCCAAAATTATGTTTATTAAAACTAGCTTCCGCCCGCGGCTTCGCTCGCATGGATTTCGGACTTCAAAAATGATTCAAAATTTACTTATTATGTTATTCTGATATGAAAGCTATATTACTGTAAAGTTTTATGAAAATCCGTTCAGTAGTTTTTGTGTAAAAGAGTAACATGCATTCTTACAAACTTTCGCCTTTATAATATTATTAGATATTAGAATTAGGATTATTAGGATTAGTAGGATATATTATTGGAATGTACCTACTCGTAAAGTGACGGCTGTGCCGCGTAAAGTGACAGCTGTGCTGTCGCGTTTCGTGCGGTAACCGCACAAGGAGGAAAGAGGAAGGAGGGCAACGCATCTGTATAGCCTTTACGCGTATATCTATGGGCGTCGGATTCATGAAAATGGCTCCGACAGCTCGTTTGACCTCCTATACTATAAAAAAATATATATTACGGAAAAAAAACAGCTCTTCGGTAAAATTGTGTGTATCACACGCTCAGCGACGTTATTACGTATTTATACTACTCGCGTTTTCATGGTTTTTTCATTTTATTTCAAAATTGTGTTCGCACGTAGTAACTCAGACTCAGACTCACACAGTTTTTGATATGTGATTGTAAAATTGTTTGTTGTTGTGTAATACTCTATATTGTTTTGTTTGCCAAACATTATCTTAATAATCCCTCGTAAATCCAAATCCCATAGGGATACCATTATTAATAATAAACCGGTAATGTCACGCCACTACTGATATGTGTAATATGTGTGAAGTACTCGGGTAATGGTGGTGAAACCGTGTGCGTGAAAATGTAAGGAAGCAAAACTAAAGTTACTAATTCCTAGAGTACCTATATAGATTACTTTTATCTTTCCATAAAAAAAATAAATATTTTTTTCCCCGGTCATTGGGCTTGGAAAACAGTCAAACAGTCGACCCTCGCTGTAGATCAGGTTACAGATTATTTTTGCACCCCATTTTTTATAAGTCGATGATAAAGTTACAAATTCACGCGTAAAAATGTTATTTGAGAAACTTATGTTTTTGTATATAAAAAACTGCTATAATATAGGTATAGGTAGTGGCCCTACTGAATTGCAGACGAATTCGGACCGTCACGACCGAGTGAGTGTTGCATATATCGTCGTAAAGTGACAACTATGACGCCGGTTTCCGGTTTCGGTTTCCGGTGTCCCATTTTAGGGGAGGCTGGTAGAATAATGTTTGACAGTCAACAGTCGTGAAAATTTCTCCGACTGCTCGTTTGACCCCTTATACTCTAAAAAAGAATATACATACGTAACTAATACACTCGAAATGTATAACCCTTTAGTCACTGACTTATTGAGACACACCAGTTCCTTATTGGGGTGGGGTGAGAACACAGATTGCCACATATTTCTACACACTTGCCACAAGTACTACCTTTAGGTACATACATGACGTGCATTCGGGTAACAATACATTCTTAACGTGTTATAAGACCAAGAGGATCAGCCATTTTGGTGTTCACTAAAGGCATATTTTCCTATAATTATCTAACACAATTATCCAAATAAGAAAATTATTTAAGTTAGGGCCGATTTTTCAATCCTCAGATAAAAGATAACCCTTGGAATAAACTATCTCTGTTTCATTTTTTATTTCGTATTTAAGTGCAATGAGTATAATTTATTCCTAGAATTAATTTTTATTTGACGATTGAAAAACCGGCCCTTAAAAGATAATACTTATCGCATCGCACACAGCAGGCAAATGAAAACGATGATAGTGTGTGCCACCTCTTAGTCAAACAAAGCCTTCAATCCAAGTTTTAGGACTGGGATGGTCAAATTGAATTCATACGGATCTATTGTCCAGCCACCTCCGTCTTATAACTCGATTTAGAAATGTGTGGGGTCCGGATTTGAACTTGTAATCAATGTTGATAATTTAATTGTCTACGTATGTCTCGTTCATGTAGCATGTTCAGTTAGGGTTTGATTCCGGTGCGGCGCCGAAAAGTAAATTTTAATGTCTAAATATTGTAGTGGCCCATGGAGGGGAGAGGATGAAGGGTAACGCATCTGTATAACCTCCACTTGCGGAAGTCAATGGGCGTCCGTAATCTTGAAAATGTCTCCGATTTCTCATTTACCTCTGAAACAGTAAAAGACACTAGTAAGGATATTGCTGTTGTTGATCTTTCCATAATAGATAAGTGTATGTAATAATGAAATATGT
Source organism: Calycopis cecrops (assembly GCA_001625245.1). Classification (NCBI taxonomy): domain Eukaryota; kingdom Metazoa; phylum Arthropoda; class Insecta; order Lepidoptera; family Lycaenidae; genus Calycopis; species Calycopis cecrops. Next base: position 27,334 of record LUGF01050524.1, read on the forward strand.
AATATGAAAGTTTGTTTATTTTATACATTATTGTTTCATGCAAAACTGATACACAGAATTGAGTTAAAAGAAATATAGAATATAATCCGGAATAATAAAATTATTACTTCCTTTACCTCTTTACTGTTCAAGCCCTTATGGTACTTACCATGGGGATAGTCTAACGTAATGTAATAAGTCCATATATAATATTATTATTATTAATACTCTTAATAACTAAAAAATCTAACTCTTAATCGGATTTTGTTTCCGTAACAGTAATATGGAAAGAAATGATTGAGATTACAAGAAGCGGTGGAGTAGATATAAGTATATGCTTTTCTAGATTCGACTTAACTTATGGTGAATTACTGTGAGGTTGTTACGACGGTCTAACATGTACTTGTTTGTACCTCGGTTCGACATTAGAAAATATCTGGGATACATTTTGTTAGTGAGTTTTTTTTTACCTTTACTATGAGAAACAGTATGACGTAATTATGAATAAAAATTAAAAAAGTAGAATCTTATTCTGTCGTGAACTTGATATATTTATTCTTCTACAATTGGGTGTACTTTTGGAATTTCTAGAAAAATTGTAAAAAAAATATTAAAGAGATACTTATTATAATATACGCTATAATACCTTTATTATTCACATATATATTTAATATTCAATGTATATTTGACTATACAACTTTACGATAACAAACAATCGATAATGAACATAATTGGTCACTCAACACCAAAGTACCTTTCAGATAAAGTCCATCCCATCCCATCTGAATCCCACCGCAACTGTCTTTAACTCGGAATATACAGATAGATTTATTAATAACCGTCGTGAGGGATGGGTACGGGGGTAACTGTGCCTTAGGGGGGTAACTATGCCTTAGGGGGGTAAAGTTGGCAAACGTAAGCCGTGCGCTGGACAGGAGCGGTCATAACTAAGATGTTTTGACCGTCGAGTAATTTCTTAGCCGGCTCGTATATTTAGGTGGTACGATAAAGGGTGCTCCCAGTTGTTTGGGATTATAGTTTGGTTAATTAATTCTATGATAATACAGAGCCCCTTGATGCTAATTTTGTTTTTGTAAGGATTATTATTATTTTGTAATGTATTGATGGTTTTTGGTAGGTACACTTAGTTTAAATATTCTATCGGATATCGGCGTAATTTTTATAATCATATTTTGAATAAATCATTTTCATTTCATTTCATTAACAATTACAATAACTACTTAGCGATAACATAACACTAAAACACTTATGACGTGGCGAACAACCACGAAAATGCAAATAGCTACATAAATAAAACCGATAGCAAAACCTCGAAATTAAGGTAAGGTAAATCAAGCTACTTTCAATATTATTATAAGGGTGTATCTTAGATCATTTAGTAAATGAATCTGTAATTAATAAACACGAGAAGTGACATTTTTATAATGTGTTTATCTGTTGTATTTTTTGGCGTCCATGTGTACATGATAAAATATTCTCATTTTTTTTCCTAAACGCACTAGAAATCATGATACTACACTAACAGGGATGTTACGAATCAGTCGTAACATCCCTGTTAGTGTAGTTGTGACCAAAATGTTATTTTCAGGGAGGCTGTTACAGCTCGCCGCTCTCAGCAGCTCCGCCATCATTTTCTGTCTTATGGCAATTTAAAACACTTAATTATGGAATCACGTAATAGCGATTTGATATGGACATTCCAAAAGAAGTACAAGTTCAAAAATATTATTACACATTAAAATTCAGCAACAGCCTGTATAAAGCCACCAAAGAGCGTTTGAACACGATTGAAACGTTTGTATGTGAGGCACCAGATATTAAATTCCTCCAGCCAGAAATTCAGATTTGCATGCATCCCTTATTAAATACACTCAATTTGAATTAAACAAATGTATGTAGTGCTATCCAACCTGAAGAGATAGGAGCAAAAGGATATTGGAGTTCTGAAAGTCTGTCCCTAATCAATATCCTACTAGTCCTACTAATATTATAAATGCGAAAGTTTGTAAGGATGTTTGTTACTCTTTCGAACAAAAACTACTGGACGGATTTTCATGAAAGTTTACAGTAATATAGCTTTCATATTAGAATAACATAATAAGTTAAAATTTATAGGGATTTTTATAATCCGAAATCACGCGGGCGAAGCCGCGGGCGGAAGCTAGTAATAAATAAACGTGATGTAAGTTTATTCGTTACGTTTCACGCTAAAACTATTCAACCGATCATCATGAAACTTCATGCACTCATTCTTAAAGGTATTGCAAAAGGAGATATTCTGATAATTTTATTTAAAAAAAATACGGACTTGATCGAAGCCTGGACTAAAAGCAAGTAGGTTACAATGATAACGTGCATAAATCAAGACTACGTGTTAGTAGACTATTCACCAGGCGGGAAGACGGTCTTCGACCTCCGTGCAATAGCCGGTGTAGGGTTGAAGCGAGTGGCAGGAGATAGGTCATCTTAGCATTCATCAAAAGAAGCCTATAGCCAAACACATCCATAAATGTAATGATCGACAAAAGCTGAATTTTTTTTATGGTATAGCAGGGCAAACGAGCAGCCGGCGTCATTTTCATGACTACCGACGCCCACAAACATCCGCCTAGAGGCTATACAGATGCGCTGCCCTCCTTTCTCCTCCCACCTCCATGGACCACCGGCTACTTACACACCGCACGAAACGCAACAGCACAGCTGTCATTTTACGTCGGTTCGTGTAAGCGAGAGGTACCTCCCCGGTCGTGCCGTGCCAATTCGACTGCATGCAAGCATGCAGTGTGGCACTACCTCTTACCAGAATTTGTATTGATAATGATTTCCTTTCACAATTCTAGTTGCTGTTAAGTCTACGAATTGGGCTCAAACACATGATACTTCATACTTCTCATTCGAATACGAGCTTTCGTCTCTTGCAGGAGTGGACGCCTGCGTGCCGATGATGATGAATTAATTAAAGAAACGCTCCACAAGTCGGTTGCTAGGCTGTATCCCGTCCAAGTAACGACCTTTGAGTGATTCTAGTCAAGTTAACATTGAATTAACTAATTTGTACACTTAACTACAGTTTGGAAATTCTTATAGTTCTCAGTTGCGAAGAGTTTGTAATACCAAAGAAGCGGCCAAAAGAATTTTAGAATTTTCAAGTTTTTTGTTCTAGATGTACCTAGTTGTATTCATAGATTGGACTGATTAGTTTATTACGGTAACTTGAAATAGAAAAATACAGGTGCACATATGAGTAACTAAATAAACATTTCGCAATTCGCAAAACAACGCTCCATATAATTATTTGTGGTCGTCCGAATAGGCTTGACTAATTTTTATATATTTCAATGTATTATGATTATTACTGGATCCTGTTACTTTTACGATTTCGAAAGTTACGCAAGTGCAATTGTAGGGCGCACCTAGTATTTAATTATATTTCGTTACTTTGCAAAAATAAATGGTATCTTTTTATAATGAAATAGTGATTGAAAAAAAAACACTTTTGAGTAATCCGAAATCATTCTCCAACAATTATTATTAACTTAACAATTTTATATTGACTGTATGTGTCAATGATATGGTGTTAATCTTGTATTAATACCTCAAATAGTATATACATAAAAAATTTTATACGTACGTGGTGCCCTTATATTCCATTTTATCAACAGTAGCAATATCCCGTTTCTGTCTATGTTATTGTATATTATCATGGGAGGCAGTCAGAGCCTTATCATGTCTTCCGAGACTCATACACAAATGTTTTTATGCAGATGTATTGTTTTTTTCTCTCCCACCTTCCAACGGGCTAATGGAAACTCACAAACCACATGTGACGTCACAGCACAGCACTCATTTTCCGGCAGCTGCTACCTACCCGGTTGTATCTGACTAATTCGGCTCCAATGCATGCAATCGACGAAACACATCAATATCTTACTGCATACTACAGGTAAAATATAATATGAATTTTTGTGTAAGCTACTAAATCCTTATTCTCTTTCTATCCTATCTGCTTATCTCCATTGTGTCATGTCTAAATGTTTCAAAGTCTACGCGCGAAGTCAATTTCGGTAAGACGGATACGAGCTCGTGACCTCGAGTGGCTAACGACTTTCCCTTCAGGTGCCAATCGCTCGTTAACTGAAATCCATCTCCACTAATAAATGAGGGGCGACTTGAGGACTTAACATCCACTTGCCAGTGTTTAGTTTGCAGTATGACTCCTATTCTGTAGTAAAATTAGGACGCCACGATCGGGTAAGTAGCTACCGTTCACATAGAAGCTAGTTTCCACTAAGTATATGGTGAGAAGCTGATGTTATGGACTCTAGAAAAAGAGTGTTATAACAACGTCACAGCCTCTGACAAAGGAGTAGGAAGGGGTATGTTGGAAGTCAAGGCAAAAGATCTTTCCTAAACCTAAAGGACTTTTCTATATAATCATGTATTAAAAATATACTAACATAGTCATTTGCCGTCTATTTATGTTACTATTACGTCTACAAGCTATCTTAGAATTATCTGTAATAAATCATATCAATTTAATTTGACGCAGTTTCTGTACGGTGTAGTTACGATGGCTGCGATGCATCCAGATCTTGAAAGCTGGATGCAAAGGAAGCCAAAGATATGAACCTTCTTCTTACCTTTGACCTGACAGATTCACAGAATAAAGCTTCTTCAGTGAGTGTCTGAGGCAGTATGATTCGATCTAGCAAGCTTGTGACACTGGAGGATACCGCTCAGCACACGTCAAGGTTATCTGAGTGGTTTATGCGACGGCTTGCAGATGATACTAAAAAGTTAGGACTTCTTTCTGCCGTGCATCGAATATGTGGGATGCTTGAGAGCGACGGGTCCTCGGCAGCAGTGGCTGCCTTTTGCGTGGATGCTATCACCTCACAAGGTAGCTGCGGAACAGTTGCGGAATTTACGCAGGCCTCCGATGAGAAGCAAAAGGGGGGTAAAATATGCACAGCTACATTAACAAATTAGCAGTCGCGGACTCGTGTTGGGCACCTGATTCCATTCAAGACTCCAATGTCTTTGGGGTTGCTTTAATTGCTGGGACGTTAGCGCTTTCGGAATGAAGAGCGGATTTTTTAAGGACCCCACAGAGGCTGAAGGCCGACAAAAAAATTTAGATTACCTATACCAATATCTGCCTTTTTCTTACATAAACAGATTTTTACTGATAATCCGGTACTAAAGATAGACAAAAGGTACTTCCACGGCTGTGTCATCCCGATTCATCCACAACGCATCCATCACAACTCATTGCATAGAACACCAACAGCTAGCTCGATTTATCTAACTCTGCCCTCGATATACTTCGGGAACAATCTAGATTTAAGTTCAGAATGATCTGGAACAAACCAAATCATTCTAATCTAGCCTACCTCTAGTCAATATCTGACCTTGGGGCATATAAACAGCCTCATACCGGTTATTACTGATAGCAGCATATTACATTTCTTCAAACGCCTGCCTCACGACGCTGCTCGTGCAAATGGACGACTATTTCTTGAGCATTGCTCTAAATCACGAGTGGTCAGGCGTATCAAGATCCTCCGGTCGACGCTCTAAAGGACCCTTTACATTTTATTTTTGTTTGTTCGAGAATTTCATTTGTGTAACTGCGTTGGGTCCGATGCGATGTGCTGGATTCAGCCCTTAGCCCATGAGAAGGCATCCTTTTAAAATATACAAAAAAGGCGCGCGTGAGCAAAAAAAATGTCAAGATCTAATAAAATGTTTATGATTGTTTTCGGGAATATAGTTTTCTATATCTCGATCTCTAAAAACTATCACGGTTCTCATGAATTCGTTGTGTTCCTTATTTGTAGATTCTGAGGGCTTTGTTTCTTAGAATTAATTATAGCAAGCAAACCATAATATTTAAAAACGGTTGCCGGCCATTTTAAATTGTGTGTGTGTTAAAAAAAACTAATTGAGATACCGTGAAGGTCTATAAAAGTTAAAGCCTTATTCATATGAACCCCAGTGCATACAGCATGAAAATTAAGAATGAGTCATTACTTTTTAAATAACAAATACACATTGACGTTTATAGCAATACGAATAATAAGTAAGATATTCTACTATAACAACACATCTTGACACCTGTGCTCGCACGAGGTAGGCAGAGGTTAAGAAAACAGATATATGTAGGTAGAATTCGAATGTAGAGGGATGTGTGTTCCGGGCAAAATGAAGACTAAAGTATGTAATACAAACTCTAACAAAAACCAAAAATAGAAATCATGATATTGTTATGTTAGTTAGTAGTAGTTTCATCCCTGATTGCACCGTCTCTTCTAATCTGTAAGTCAATCAACCAGCCTCTAAATACCTACTTTAGGTGAACTCACAGTCACGTGTAAAAGGTCTCTTACATTACGCTACACCCTATTCTCACCTGGGACCCGATCGCTGTTTCATAAAGACGCAGCGCTCGTACATTTTCGGATGTAATGTATCACCTACGATCTAGATCGTAATCAACATCAGCCCTCATCTGTCCACTGTTGGGCATGGGGATCATCAATGATGAGGAGGTGGATGCTGCATTTCACCGACACGGCCGGAGATGCACCGCCTGATCATGATAACTAATATATTGTTTCATGTGAACTTCTCCTCTCTATTTCACTCTCTTCAGGGTTGAATTTAGAAATATCCTTTCTTACGGCTCACTATCAAAAACTAAGTAGGTACAGAAGTTTCGGGTGTGCGTAGTCAGTCATTTTGTTTGCGACAATTTAAATTCAAAACCTCGCTGTTGTGGCGACAGGGGTACTGAGACTCCAGTGCCTATTTAATAGGTATTTTTAAGTTATCTAAAGTAAATAATGTGTAAGCTGCGATTATAACCATTCGCTCAATTTTATTGACACGAATTGGAATGAGGACGACTTATTTTAAAGCCGTGAAGTGCCTTGTGTTGATGTAGCATTTTATTGACCAATCTAACTATCATCATCAGCAACAGCAGCCGTAAGACGTCGAGTACTGAACATAGGCTACCCAGAGAGTAACTAAAATGCCGCTAAATGTTGGCCTCTCAAATAAGCTCAAAGTCTCAGAGTGCCATGGAGAATAATGAAAAAAAATGATTTTTTTTTATTCGAAATAGAATTACAGAAATCACTTTTTGAACGTCATCAATTACTTCTACCACCGGTTCAACCCTAGCCCTGTCCTGAGAAGAACCGGCGAAACAAACTCAGCGGGCCTCATTATGTGATGAGGTGAGAGCTAAACTCGGGGTTTCTCTGCGAGATTGGGTCCGCAATTCGGAGATCTTCAAGGGAACCATACCCTGGTTCCTAACTATATCTTGTTATAATACCAGAGTGGTGTAAAATTTATTTCAAAAATGGTTATATTTTTCAATCCGCAAATTTGCATCCACTCCTCGCTGTAATTCGACATGGGAAGCGCGTGGAATCAATTCAGAACAACAAACAAGAGGAACGTGTAATCACACGTACCCTCTGACCTCCTAAACAAGCTTAGATCACCTAACATCTAGCGAAATGTAAACATCCAGCCATCTCCCGGGGCGCCATCTATAATTTCCAACATATCCAAAATATTCTGACCTGCAACTACACCCCGAAATATGCACCGTCGAGACAGATTTGCGGCTCTTCAAAAACTGGCGTGCAACTCACGATTTGTCTATTCAACGATGATCCGTTCGGGACACGGTGGTCCTACGATCTTTGAGCGTGTGTTTGTGCAGTGGGGTTCTTATTATAATGGTCCAGAAAATGCACTCGATCGATCTAAGATCATCCAGATAATGCATATTTATCAACCTTTGACATGAACGTAACATCTTCATAGATGATAAGGGAAACGACTTTGACTGTGTTTACGTTATATTATTTCGTTATGACATTATTGTATGGCAATAGAATTTGCGGTTCACCACGAGGTATCAAAATGTAGAAAGCTAGGGAACTGACACGTAATTTCGACTCCACAATGAGGACTGGTCATCGGTTGGCATTTTGTCCACATTTAAATAGCAAGCGTAGGGTAGGACGCCCTACAGCTAGATGGAGTGACGACATAAGTAAAGTGGCTGGCCCTGTCTGGAGACGAAGAGCTGAAGACCGAGCTCCTTCATCTGTGGCGTGCACTTGGGTCTCTCCTGTGTCCAGCAGTGGACGAAAACAGGCTGATAATGATGATGATTACGTATGTATAAGCTACTATTGTTAGTAAGACGTAGAGTCATTGTTGGAGCCGGAGCGATCCCTTTCGTGATGAAGACCGGTCCTTCAAAGGGAATCGGCCAGTCGCTGGGGTATCCTGTTGCTGATAGATCCAGGATACCCCTCGCCACAACGGCCGAGGGTTTTCGCAGGTTTTTTAGTCGGTAGGGGCACGCTTCTTGTGCCGAGTCCGACACACCCTTCCGGCTCAACCAGGCCGGTTGGAAGGTGCATAAATGCATTTTACCTGCGTCACAAAAAAAATTTATTGCATCTACATTAGAGACACCCCGCGCTTAAGTAACACTCAATGCATATTTGTCGTTTTCAATGTTCTATCTATTTAGCTATGGAGACAGATTTTGACGTAAGTTATCCGTCAAAATCATCGATAGATAGAATATAGTAGTGTCAAGCGCGTACATAAATAAAAAAAACTACTTTAGACGATTTAATCCGGTTTTAATTATTTACATTACTTCAGTTTCAGAAGATTTATAGCAAAAATAGTCTCTGAGATGGCAGACGTCCTAGTGTAATAAGTTAATAAAATTTCTTTAGATTTACAATTTAGAAAGAAAGAAAGAAAGAAATCAAGAAAGAAAGAAAGAAAAAACTCAAGAAAGAAAGAAATCAAGAAAGAAAGAAAGAAAGAAAGATTTTTATTAATTACTATAAAATGGACAGTTTCACATAATTTTATAATAATATCTACATAACATTAATTTGGTGTAATCAATATAGGTAACCACTCAGCATTTGTCATGTCATTATGACAAGTACATAATGATATGACGCTGATTTTAGTTTATTTAGTTATTATTTAGTTGTTCCGATTAATACAGAAAGTGCTTATTGTATGTCTTGAAGTGTAATATTTGGTTTTCGATTTATGTTTTTTACCAAAGCGTGTAATGGAACGTCTATGGAAAATTCTAGACTGCTCATTGGCCCCTTACGCTCCTGTACCATAAACAATACGCAAACGAGTTCTCGATTTAAATGAATTACAAATGAAACAATGGAGGAAACGAGGCGAGTAATAAACCGAAATTACATCCACATGTGGACGCGCCTAATGACCCGTGCTCTCAAGTTGAGAGACCTCAAATTGGCCCACTCAAATAAGGATCAAATTAAGCACTTCATCATCATTATAGTTATTAACCTTACTTCGTCTATTGCAGATTATTTGTATTATTTTAGTAATTCAGATCCAGGATGTAATCCAAAATTCACCTTTTACATGTAATTAAACATTCAGATTGCTTTAAAAAAAATAAGTTCTGTTCAATTGTCAAACTTCTTGATGATTGATTTTTTCAGAATTAACAACTGAATAGTAACTTTTGGAATTCAGTCACTGTCGGATACAGAGGCATTTTTAGACCTAGTTATTATCTAGGAATTGGCCCACAAATCAAAATTAAAATTGTTATTATACGAAAGCAGTGTTATATCAATTTCAAATTCTCTCAATATTTAGATTATATATTTAGTTTTTTTTTACCTAAATACTAAAATGTATTTATTTAACGTCCTAAGATTTCGTTCTTATTAACACCTTACTTCAATCACATCCGATCACTTAAACATAATATATCCTAGGTGCTATATAATGGTCGCAGCACGCTTATCAACTCGGACAGAGATCGTAAACGCCTCGCCTAGAAAAGAGAAGACGATACGATTACGTTACGTTTCCCATTAGTGTACATTGCAGTATGAAGTTTCATACAAAGAATACTTACCGGCTCGAGGTGATACGGTAACGATCCCTTTCCGAGTTGAAAGTGTGCGTCGACCATTATGTAGGCAGCTACAGTACGTTTCACTCACACAGGACAACATAAAGAGGCGACTATGTTGTCATGCAGTTTCTGAAAATCTGGTGCCCGATTATAGGGGACGCAAAAGTTCCCCTCCTTAACTGAAGATCGGATTGCGGATGTTTATTGGCTTCGGTAGTGACAAAATCACTCCGTTGCCTGTAGCCACATGTTAATCTGATCTCACGATGATGAGAGGTTCCCAAGGTGGTTTTGTAAGCAGTTAATCGAGTCTATTCCGCGATTACAGCAAATCGGTTCGGAGGCGGTCGTGTCACGCGCGCGCACTAGCAGCCCGCGAGTGCGTCATGCCTTCGTGCTTTGTGCGGCCATTTAGTTTCTTCATCATCATTGTGATCATAGGTTTACTTTAAAAAAATACCTAATCAAGTATGTAAAACCAACTAATGCACTAGTATATTTTGTGGAGGCCATTGCTGTTTTACAGCTAAATTATACTAGTATTGAGGAACGTAGAAAAGTCTCGCATGTGTTTATGCGAGACTTTTGCTTGACACCTTGATAAGCGGATGTCTATGGGCGTCAGTAGTCGCTTTATAGCTTCAACTGCTTGTTTGTGCCGCTATGTACTTAAAAGAAAACACAACATTACGAGAAGCAACGTCAAAGATGGGATCAAGCTCTACCCATTATGCCGTACTTCTGAAAAATCCAACGAAGATTTTTTATGTCACTTTAGGATGAGGACTAAAACCTAATGCAGTCGATCAAGCCCTACTAGCTTTCAATGCAGCTAGACCAAGTCTTAGAAGTTTCTCTTAACAATTCACATAACGATAACACAGTCTCGAGAACCGTTAAAAATCGTCACAGAAATTCGTAAAAAAACCGGGGTCGTTAGTAATTATTACATTCTTAGATGTCCTCCCCGGGCGCGCGCGGGGGTGCGCGGGGCGGGGGTAGTTAGTGAGAGGTGGTGCATTTTTACAAATTGATACAAATTATTTGAGCGAGCTCCCGCTTTGTTCCAACGATGCTTGTTACGACTGTGGAGCGGCATTTTATTATTTTCGCGTGTGAAGCGCACACTGAGCTGAAGAGACGACTCTGTGTAAAACAGAGCTACGCGCGATAAAAAACGTGTGTCAGCCCTGACTAACGCCGTGTGTGTGATTTTTTAAAGCGAAAGTTGAGCAAGACACGTATGGACGTACTAGACAGGTTGCTCGATCACTATTTCGCACGATTACATTTTTCATACAGCGCGACTTAAAACCTTTCTTAAATAAACTAAAGACTGTACTGCTCTTAAGAGCACCTTATATGTGCTGATCAATTCTTGGTTACTTTTACACATATAAAATGGAATTCGACTAGTACTACAATAACATAAAGGCACTGGTAAGTTTGTATTGTATGTTTGTTATTCTTTTACACAAAATGTACAGAAAGAATTTGATTAAATTTGGTGCATGGTGGAAAAATTATTGAACGGATTCATTAAAATTTGCTACAGAAATAAATTTAAATTTGATAACCCATATATTTTCTTACCACATTAAATACCTTTTAACCTAACAACCTTTCCTTTCATTATATTATTCATTATTACCTTTAGATATTTCCCTTCCTTATTACCTTTGCAATAGATTTTTGAACGATGAAACCTTGGGAATTTAATAAAGTTAAGAAAAAAATAAAGTTTAATAAAATCTGAAAGTGGTTATAAAACCGGAAAATCTTTCCTGTATCTAAATATGTAAGTCGAAATTCTGCAAGGAATAATTTTAGCCCCTAACCAGCAATAAATAGATTTCTTTGATCAAATCCATTCGATGTCCTGTACAATGCATCATAGAGATGTGTATACTTATGATCGTCAGCTACCGCTTTAAATGTACTTTGAGCAGCAGTAAGTACCTTTTCATACGCTTAAAAACGTTTTTTTCTTTTTAATAAGACCCCCTTAGGGGTTGAAATTTCAAAAATCTGAACTCATAAACCTTCGTGAACTCATGCGCAACAACTTTGCCTGAAATCACCACATGATCAAAAGCATGCTTTACGACTCTTTAAAGGACATCCCGACAAACATTCATTGTCACATAATAGATTTTTATTAGACTGCGAGCGTTTTATCATACCCGTGTGCGTCGCACATGCCACCTCATTCTCTAGACGGAGTCCGAAACATCTTATTCGCGCCCTCATAAAAGTAACTGCTTTGGCTCGTTTTTATTTCTACCTCTGTACCTGTACGGCCACAGTATTTTAATAAACGAACTCCGTCCCCATCACAATTTGCACCTCACTCGTACGTAATAAGGTTCACTTTCGCCCCTCGTGGATGAAATCATGTCTCGCCACTTGTATCTAGGACAGGATGATTCTAAAGGACAGAAGGAATTTCAATTACTTTATTACACGTAGGTAGAGGTATTTTTTTATCTTACAACATAAAAAGTGCAATTTGACACACGACTAGAGTGTGCTGCGGCTTTGTCTGCTGTTTACTAAATCATAGATAGCATGTTTATCGTTATTTCTTTGATAAAGATCATGTAACTCTGTAAAGAAAACACTCGAAGCTAAGAATAAATGATCATGTGTATAGACAACTAATTTACAAAGCATTATGATTACATATATAAGGGATGATTGGGTCTATAAGGGATGGTGGACCATATATTATGTAAGTAATTTAAAAGACAACACATAATTGCAGATTATTAGACTAATAAAAAAACAAAAATACTGACTGCTCAAAACATATTCAATGTACCCAGTGTCCCTTAAATAGTCAAGACAATTTTAATATTTTTTTTGAATATAATCTATACAACAAATCTAATAATACGCTAAAATCCGGGAAGTTATTCGAACCACAACAAGGAACATAAAAGTCTACATACATACGCCATTGTATTATTTTGGACAGTTCTAATATAGAGGACTAGTTTATTTGTATATTTGTGTCTGTTTATTGGCACAAATGTGACTTAACTCAATATAGGGGCTATAAAACGGCATAGTTACAGGTTAGTCAAAAAAAGTCCTATATGTAAAACTGTCGTTATTAAATTATAATCTGGCCTGGTGCCCTATCTCTAGCATTTCAATTCAATTTGCCTGATTCCGCTCACTCGGCCAATATAGATGATGGCGTAAATCAATATTAGCAAGATGGAGGCTCTATTATTGAACCTTACAGGATGTTAAGTGATGCCGATGTTAGAAGCAATATGTATTAGTGACTGCGACTTCATTGGCGTACGTAACAGTACTAATTTAAATTCTTATAAAAATAAAGTTTAATTTTTTTTAAGTTTAAACACAAACGAACATGCAAATACACAAACAGAATATTATTTTTAAAACTATAAAGAAGGCCTTAAAGGTTCAACCAGCTCATTCCCCTCCTAATATTGGAATTTGGAACCTGGGTAGCTGATGAAGACATTTTTTAATTAAATACAATAGAGTTTCAGGTTTTTAGGATATTTGACGACGGATTTGTAACTAAAAGGTAATATTTCTTATTTCAGATAACTTTCAAACATCAAAAGTATAGTTTAATTTTCTATTCAAATAAAAAATGTATTTCTTAAGAACACACTCACATTGCATGCTTGCATGCAGCCGAATTGGGCCGGCATGACCGGGGAGGTACCTCTTGCTTACAGGAGACTGGCATACAGTGACAGCCGCGCTGCCGCGTTTCTTGCGGTGTGTAAGTAGCCGGTGGCCCATGGAGGTGGGAGGAGAAAGGAGGGCAGCGCATCTGTATAGCCTCTATTAGGATGGCTATTGGCGTCGGTAGTCATAAAAAGGGCTCCAACTGCTCGTTTTTCCCTCATATAAAAAAAGAATGCTACACACGACTATTTTTTAAAATCCATTTATTTAGAGACACGCATCATACGTGCACACGTGTCGTATAGACAAAGTTTGACGTTATAATAAATTATGATTCAAATACATATATATTACTAGCTGCGCCCCGCGGCTTCACCCGCCTAAATTTCGATACCTTGGAAAATAATCCCATGGCATCCCATAGGAACATTTTTTCGGGATAAAAACTATCCCATGTGTTAATCCATGTTAGTCTCTACGTGTGTGACAAATTTCATGAAAATCGTTTCAGCAGTTTTAGCATGAAGCAATAACCAACAAACAAACAAACATACAAACTTTCGCATTTATAATATTAATAAGATAACCAATCAGATCAAGTATGAAGGACTCCATATATAATTATATTCAGATCAAAGATCAAACTCATCCTAAATTTTTTAAGGCCTCGTCAAAACCTCTCATATTAGTACCCAAGAATAGGAACTAGGAACTACTTTTTTTTTTCAATTACCGCTTAATATCGTTTTTTTTTATTTATGCCTAAATCTTATTTAATGTATGTTAATTACATTTACCTACAATTAACAATAAATTATAATATTTAATGTAAATGTTATATTAGTAACAAAAACTTTAGTAACATTATTAAGCGTGGCTTACGCTTATGTTAAATTGATTAAATTAATTTGATCCGTTTGAAAATGATATCTACAAATGTCACACAAAAATTTTATGCATGAATAGGTACTAAATACTAATATTTTTAATAATTTTACAATGTTTTACTTTAACTCATTTCAGTTAAACTATTTGAATGATATTTCTATGTCAGAAAAAAACGTAGGTGATGTCACGGTAAATAATAGTTCATAGTCATAAATATACGGTACAGTACATATCAGATACCCTATACAATAAATAGAACTGTCACAATATATGTATGTACTCAGTAAATGAATAATTAAACATAAGACAGTACATAACACACCCTCACACAAGCCAATGCATATTTCTTGCGACCGGGACGCGAAAAAGGGGAATGAAAAAAAACTAATTAAAAAAGCAATCAAGGTTTTCTTGACGGCGCTCACGTTCGCCCATATCGTCTTACCCCCTCTTCCCGGGCTGCCCCCACCGCCCCGCCCGCTCACCCTTTAGGGGGGGAAGGGGGACACGGTACTAGATTTACGTAACACGTTTAAAGTGTGTTTTGATGAAGTAATCATCCCATTTCCCTGGACTACGCTTAAGAATTTTGCGGCTGGACTTGCGACATTTTTCACTTCAACTCTTTTAATCCCTTATTCCTTAACGACTCGCCATATTATGTTTCCGACGTGAAATTTTAAACGCAATGTATTTAATTTGCTGGCTTTTGCTCGGAGGAAATATGACGGGTTTCATTTGAGCATTTATGATGGAAATAGATTTGTGTTTATGTTACTTTGTATGTAATTGGTATTTTACAACTAACAGTATGCGTATATTAATTATTGTATGTGAGGCGAGCTGTTTGTGTCAATTATTTATAATAACATCGTATGAGCAAAAAGCTCCCATTATTTTAGTTTTTGTATGGTCATTGAACACGATTATAAGAAGTTGATTAAGCTGTGGAACAGAAAATTTTATAAAGTTTGTTTTCTTCATTTAACAATAATTAAAATAGCTTTATAATGCCTTTTCTAGTACGAAAGACACACAGACAGAAATTCAGGTGCCAATACTTAACTTATATTATGTTATAATAAATTTATACCACACCACACTAAGGTATTGCAAACACTATTTAATATGCTTTCTAAATTTTAAAAGCTCTTTACCTTACTTCTTATTGGCGATATTCACCGATTTTCGGTGCGTTTGCGTTAAACTCAACGTCTACTGAGTGAATTGTCAAGTAGTTTTTACAAATGGATAAAGTTATACTGGTGAAGGTTTTATTATATGATTTGTTACGATTTTGTGAAATTGACAGCGCATTTTTACGTATTATCATTTTCACAAAATCTTGGCAATCGCATACGTTTTTTTATAAGTAAGTAGTCTGAATATAATAGTTATATTTATCATTTTAAATGATGGTTGGCTGTGGTGCTTCTGTAGCTGCCGTTTTGTCTTAATATTAAAAAAAAGCTTTAGACCACGCAACTGAAGTAAAACTTAATTGTTGCTTCAATACACAAATTAATTACCGTAGTTACAATGATATAACATTCATATGATATTCATTTTGTAATACAAAAAAGTTTCACTTAAATCGAATTTGAATTTTGAATTTGAATGACAACTTCCATTGGCTTCATCCTGTGTGATTTTTTGTAACGCTCTCGCCAGCTTACTCCACAAGTCAAGCGCGTATAGAAGTTTTACTTCAAAAAATTTTATCACTCATGAAACGTCGTAGACTATCGTCTTGGCTTAGGATGTAAGTATAGAGAATTGTATAATTTAAATAACTAGACTTCGCTTGAATGACTTACAAGAATGGGGAATAACATAAATGATCACGTAGATTTTTTTTTTTTTTACCATAAGTAAAGGGGGGCAAACGAGCAGTCGGAGCCATTTTCATGACTACCGACGCCCACAAACAACCGTATAGAGACTATACAAATGCGCTGCCCTCCTTTCTCCTCCCACCTCCATGGGCCACCGGCTACTTACACACCGCACGAAACGCGACAGCACAGTTGTCACTTTACGCCTGTCTTGTGTAAGCGAGAGGTACCTCCCCGGTCGTGCCGGCCCAATTCAGCTGCATGCAAGCATGCAGTGTGGCATTACCTCTTACAATTTTTATATACCAATCAATGGTCACTCTGCATACATGTAGCTGAATTAGGCCGACACCACCAAGAAGATACCTCACGTTTACACGCAACCGGCTTGACAGTTGGCAGCCGGCGACCCATGGAGGTGGAAAAAAAGAGGCAAGGTATCTGTTTGTCTCCATGCGAATTTCTATGGGCGTGGTCATCATAATGGCTCCGACTCCTCGTCTGCCCCATTATACCATAAAAAAATCGATATAAAGAATATTAATGGCCATTAGTAAACAAAAACATTTTATCACTGTCAGCTGATTCTTAAGTAAAAATTCTCAACCGGCGTTGGTTAAATGACGCGAGAATCCCTTAAAAAGGGTTCCGTGAAATTTCACCCCCCAGTGGCGCGGGGGGTGAAAAGTTATCTAATGTTTTTACAATTGATCCGCAAATAGAAACTTTGCTGTGAATAATTTAAAATTTATTTATGTTTCATTTGGGATCCTCTTGGCGCTCATTGAAATATATAACGACTACGCTCCGTGGTTTCGTGTATACTACTTTGTTTAGTACAGATTTTTTTTGTAGTATAAGGGAGCAAACGAGCAGTATAAGGGAGCAACCGGCGTAGAGAGATAACTGTACTGTCGTGTTTCGTTCGGTGTGTAAGTAGCCGGTGACCTCTGTGCAGATTTCTTTGGGCGTTGGTAGTCATAAAAATGACCCCGACAGCTCCTTTGTCCCTCTATACCGTAACAAAAACAAACCTAAGCAAACTACTTCTATAATAGTTGTAATTTCTGTCGTTTTCCTATCGGGTTCATGTTGTATTACCATTTAACACAATTCGCTCAAGCCTATTCTTGTTACTACTTACTATTAAGTCAATATAATATTTTCAAGTCCTTTAATACGTATACAAGGTTGATAAAAGCGAGAGGCGTGAAATGAAATATTTGCATATTTTTTGCAAATTTAATGCATATTTAGTGTATAATTTCCAGGCTACACAAAAAAAATCAGATCAATAGGAGCAATAGTTTAGCCACAGGAATTTTTTAAGATTTTTCTCACATCGTAGTTCGTACACGCTGTACGTCAGCTAATAGCGAGTATGGGCCAATTGGGGTCATTCACCCCGTGCTAGTGTAGCCGCCCGGTGCAAAGCATGATTACATTTTTTGCCACGTGTTCGAAAAAAGTATTTTCGTATACTTATCGTACCTATTCATTTTTTAAATGGTTTCGGATTAACAGTAGGTACTTATAGTATATTTATTTTAATTTAACGGCTCCCGCTTTTATCAACCTTGTATAACATAGCACCTAGGCAACCAGTGATTGGAATGGGGCAACCTAGTTAGTTTTCTTAGTTTCGGCATAAATGCAGCTATACGATCGCATTTCACGCAATTTGAGATGGCACATAAGATTGCCTTGTGGCGCTCCCTGTGGGAGGCCTATCTCCTGCAGTGGAGTTCTTGCTGCTAATGATGACGATGATAATGATGATGATGATGATGGCTTATAAAAATAAGTAAATATAAACAATTGTGAAAAATTGCACACAAGAAAAAAGCTGCTTACTTATTACTGAAGGTAATAGCTATTTCGAAATGAAATTCGAAATCACACCACGACCTGTAAAGGAAAAAGGTGGGAATTTCCAACAAAGCGACAAAGAAAGTACGAGAAAAAAGGGACTTATACAATACGCACTTTGATTTGGCGCTCATTGACGTCAAAAGTGGACACGGTGTGATGATGATTAGCCAATTAATTTTAATGAAAGAACAGAATATATTGAACACATAAGCCCCTTCCTTTCGTCCCCACTAATTTATACGTTCTTTCGCTTTCATTATAATTATTATTCTTGGCAATTTATTTTCGCACACGAGGGGGCAGCGTCCCCCTGGGTGGGGAGGGGGGACTTCTTATAAATTCCCGGTTTTTCGGCAGAACTTAACGCACCCTTTCTTGGCCCTTTTTGTTTTTCATTACATTAACTTCTGAGACGGCCATAATGCCGTGCAAATGTGTGAGTGTAAATAATTATGTTTTCTCAGATCGCGAATCTTTCGTAATTTTTCATTAGGGGACCTTTACGAGGTCTACATTGTTTGTACAGTTACTGTGTATATTGTCTATGTATGTTTTATATTAATTTAAAGTTTGAAATATTTTCTTAAGCTTTCGAAGAATTTTTTTTTTATTGAAGAGTTTTAGGACGATACATAATAAAGTAATTAATACAAGTAGGTAAAGGTAATGTATGCAGTGATTAAATGCTTATTTGTTTTTAAATTTCCTTTTATTGTCCTTTAATATTGTGATATAGTTTCGACAAATTTTACAATTCTAGATTAACGTAAGGTAGCTAACTGGTAAAGGAAAAGAAAATATTTTATTGCGTTGGTTAACATGTTTAATTTTTTCTGTGTATCAAGGTGTCGTAGATCAGATTTGAACTAAATCGTGTTAAATCGCACTTAAACGGTTTTTATATATACTTAAATAATTGAAAGATCAGTCATCATAGTCAGATTATTATAATCTACTAATAAACATAAAAAACACGTTTGCAGTGAGCTGATGTTCAAAAAAATTATCAATTTTCGCAGCTCTGTCTATATAATATTTAATATTTATAATAGCAATATAAGCTGTATTCAAATATCGATCACAGTTTGACTGTTTGTGTGTGTGTGCTTTAGACCACACAACTAAAGTAAGACTTAATTATGATTTAGTACACAAATTCACTACCGTAGTTACAATGATATAACATGTCATGTTATATTTATTTTAAGATACAGAAAAGTTTCACTTAAATTTAATAGTAATTTTGAATTTGAATGACAACTTCCTTTGGTGTGATTTTCGTAACGCTCTCGCCAGCTCACTCCACAAGTCTAGCACGTGTATAGAATTTTTAATCCAAAAAAACTTTTTTACGTCAATATTATTTTATTACTAGCTGCGCCCCGCGGTTTCACCGCGTAACTTTTGGTCCCGTGGGAATATCGGGATGAAAAATAGATGTTGACCGATTCTCAGACCTACTCAATATGCTCACAAAATTTCATGAGAATCGGTCACGCCGTTTCGGAGGAGTATGGCAACGAAAACTGTGACACGAGAATTTTATATATTAGATATAATTTAATGTTAGTTTTTTAATGTTAGTTTAATACTATCGACATGTTGGTTATGAATCATAACTGTCCCACGGGATGTTATCAATTCGTGTATTGTCGATAAAAATTTAGATTAATTTTTCTATTTTATTATTTTTCATTTTGTCTCATTTATTTTTCTGCATATCCACGAGACTATAAACTATTTTTATATGTTCCTGACCTATTATCACTGGGCCAACTATCGGCTCGTGTAATCAATTAAATTAAAAAAAAAGTTTAGTAACATGTTTATAACGTGCAGCGAGTGTTAAATATGTTGACATATTAGTGAACGTGAACAAGCTAAATATAATATACTTTAATATTATCTTCATCCCACCTTCTGATATTATTTTTTAAGGGTAAAAATATTTTTATGGAATAATTCAGATCCTATATGTACCAATTTGTATCTAAATTCTTTGAGTTAACGCACACGTACACACTTAAAATTCTTAACATTTAATTATTAGGAAAACCAACACAATATAATATAAATTTCTATTGAACATTAGATACATCTAACTTCTATAAAAGTGTATATGCATGTGTATAGGCCATGCATGAAGTGTCTAGAGCATGCACAAGTTAAACAACCTCAACGTACATATGAAGTACTCGACATAAAACTTGTATTGTATTAGACTCTTAAAGAGTCTACACGCAAGAACGACGAACTCGCCGAACAAAAGCGATTACGAGACTTCGACTACTCGAAAACAAAACGCAATTTTCTCTTAAGAAAATGAGGGAAACTCTTTCTCCCCATTGAAAAATCATCAACACCCACCGCGTATGTACCCCACCAGGGGGGAGATCGCGCCGACTTGCGTACGCTTTAATTAAAAATAAAACATAAGATGTAACTGGATGAGCCGAGGAGCGAAGGAAAAATGAAAGAGAAAGCCGTCCACCCCCTCGGGGGGGCGACCGCGTGGAAGTCGCGGAGTGCCCGGTAGGGGGGGCCTCCCTCGCATGCTGTGTCACAGAATGACATCACTTTTCTTGTCACTAATGAACAGAACGTCTTAAGATGTTTTATTTCTGTAACTTTACACAACTTAACAACAAAACCCCGCTACGGCGCAAAGTATTACTTAGTGTAAAGGTTTTAATTAATAGTTTTGTTTTCATCATAATTATCAGTCAGTGTCTGGGAGCATGATTTTTAAAATGAAGGACTTTTGGTTTGTAGTATTATTAAACGTACAAGTGGGCAATGTTATCAAGTCATTAGGTGGAAAAAATAGAATATGTTTAATTATAATATCAAGATAATACCGCTTAGATTATTCCTGAATAGTGTTAGTTTTATTATAAGGAAATAATTTTCATGACATGACATTTCCGTAGATTACCTAAGTATTTATAATTTTTTTATGATTATAATTTAAAGTATTATATTTAAAACAGTGCACATTGGTTTAAAATTAAAGCTTACGCACTAATTTGTTATTAAATCGTCACAAATTAAACTATTACGTAGTGATATGTATCTAGTAAATAATGTACCATAAAACAGTAAGATATAGTCGCAACATATGCTGCATTGCAGCCAAACTGGGCGAGAACGATCGGGTGTTAAACTCACAAACCACTCGAAACAACCGTCTTCACTCCACGGCCGTATCATGTGGTAGATGCCCCACACGATTCCGATTGCAATCCATGGCACTTATACTTCTAAACACACCTTATAAGTCTATAAAAATATAACTAAAGGCTAATAAACTCGTTATAAACGCAATGCTAATATGTACATCCATTAGCCCCGCAAACATCGCAGTCTAATATCTCTACAAAGCCCGCAAAAGTCTAGACATTTTAATTTTCCTATCGTCTGAGCTTCGACAGATCTCTTTCATTAGTCAACTTCCCCTCACATGTGACTACCTCGTTAGCAGATAAGAATATTACGTCTTTGAGGCTTTGAAATCTTCGATATTTGATGTCGAGTCTGAATTTTACCTTGGAGCATTATTCAAATTCAAAATTCAATTATTAGTGTTATTTTTAACTAGCTTCCGCTCGTAGCTTCTCCCACGTGGATTTCAGACTTCAACCCCCTTATTAATAAACATGGAATAACTATATCCAAGTAATAACCTCGTAATAAACTGACATCTGTCAAATTCCATACTTTTTTGTGTTTTTTATTATGGAATTTGACAGATGTCAGTTTATTACAATGTTATTCCTTGGATAGAGTTATTCTATGTTTATTAATAAGGGGGCTAAAGTGGAGTTATTATACATATATAAACCTTTAAAAATTATCTATTAAAAATAACCCATCAAGTCGATTGCGTAATTTTAAATATCTTTGCGACTTGCAGACTCGCTAAGCGACTTTGTTTTGTACTATGTAGTGAAATATGCAGCTGTTATAGCTGCAACCCGCGTTTTAAGTCAGGTAAATTTAGACTTTGTGGAGGCAATAGATTAAAAGTAAACGTATACTTTACGTTCGTTTTTCAGACCTACCGAATATACACAAGTAATATCATTAAAATCAGCCATAATAAACACAGTTGCCCTAATTAGAAAATTATATTTTTGAGGCGTTTTAAAAGCAATGTTAATAATTGTTTTGCTATTCAATGTCAATAAATGTTTATTTTTCCTTCGATCACTAGTAGAATTTTTTTTTCTGAATATTTTATGATTTGGCTGTGGACTGCAGCTGAATTGAGCCGGTACGACCGGAGAGGTACCTCTCGCTTATCGGATACCGTTTACTTAAAAGTGTGCCCGTGGCCCACTGGGAGAATAAGGAAAGAGGGCTACAGGCAAAAGGCTACAGACTACATCAGACGTTAATAGGCATAGTATTTACTATACACACAATAGTGCCGAATATTTTTTTTTCCCAATGATATAAAAAAAATATTCTCTGTGCTAAACTTCACTTTCCATCGCATTTTTGCAATTCTATTTAATTCGTTTCTGCCTCACCAATTATTACGATCTCACTAATTGTACGACTTCAAATCGAGCGCCAAATTCACAAAACAAGCACAATAATCCAATCGCATTGCAAACGAACAAAACACTCACAATCACACACAAATCTCATTCAATTTTCTAACCCATTTGCGTTTCAGAAAAACGTGGTTTTCATAAATTATTTTCTCCACATTCCACGGTATAATTTCATAAGCGTGTGTACGGTTCCTTCTTTCCCCGTTCTCCCCGTTTTCATCTTATGAATTGATTAAGAGTGCATCGAGGGCAGACGTTTTTTTTCCAAGATTCAGGTTTGCCGGTCTGGAGTGTATTACCGTACTGAGCGGTATTGAAATGCTAATTTATTGGTTGCGACTATTAAGAAATATTGATAAATGTTGTGAGATTATTTATGATGAATGTGAATATTGGAATTTCACATCCATATTAATTTGCTGAGGAATGTTTTAGAGTGCTTTTGGGTAATAGTTACCATAAATTATGTAATGTTATAGTTATTATTATATTAAGTTTAGTAAAATTTGTAAAGTATAGTAAGTTTGTATTGTTAATAAATAGCATTGTAACTGAAATGGACGCAAATGATCCGGGACGTTCTACCGGCGTTTAGTAAAGTCAATTAAAGTGTACTTTTATAATCACTTAATAATCTTATTAATATTATAAATGCGAAAGTTTATATGTTTGTATGTTTGTAACTCCTTCACGCAAAAACTGCTGAAGCGATTTTCATGAAATTTAGCACACACACAGAGGGTAACATGGTTTAATACATAGTATAGTTTTTATCCCGAAAATATGTTCCTGTGGGATGCCATGAGATGATTTTCTATTTTCCTTGCGATCCATTTTTACGCGGGTGAAACCGCGGGGCGCAGCTAGTTTAAAGTATATAACTGACCTCTAAATAAATGCTAAGTTTATCGGATATGTTTTAAAGTGGCTAATAGAGAAAATACTTCGAAATTATTCCTCTTCGACTAAGAAATAAGCATCCTCGCGTATGGGGCTTAATGATCTAATTCTTGTCATGCTCAGGAAAGGGTTTGGGCCCCTCTTAAAAAACTTGAAACAAACGCCGCAAAAACCGAAGACGTTCTATCGCGGCCCCCGAGGGGGAGGCGCGCCTCCCTGAGGGGGAGGGGGTGAATAATTATAAAAGAAGTAAGACAGACATTGACTTTACTGCGTCAGCTCGGATGAATAATAATGGTTTGTGTGTTTACCTTCATGTCGCGACTAGAGCGCGCCGCGGCTTCGTCTCACATTTGATTTGAGGTCAACGACCTTTGAGTTACAGTTGTCGGAAATCTTGATGGACACGTTTTAATTAATTTACTGTTTTTGTGAAGTGTGAAGTTTTGATCTATACTAATCTATATCTATACTAATAATATAAAGCTGAAGTTGTTTTTTTTTGTTTGTTTGAACGCGCTAATCTCTGTAACTACTGGTCCGATTTGAAAGATTCTTTCAGCATTAGTTACTCCATTTAGCGAGGAAGGCTATAGACTTTCTAACCGACTGGGGCAAAAAAACGGATTAATCTAAACGAAGTTGCTGACGTCAGAGGTCCTACTACAATATGTATGTCAGTAATGCCTAGGCTATACATCCACCTAGGTACCTAATGTTCAAGTCCATGATAGTACATTTAGTAAGAGGTAGTGCCACGCTGCAGACTGCCGCCGGCACGACCGGGCAGGTACCACCTTACGATACCGATACCGGAGTAACGTGTTTGACTGTCGCGTTTCGTGCTGTGTAAGTAGCCGGTGGCCCATGGAAGGAGGGCAATATATCTGTAGAGGCGGATGTTTATGGTCATCAGTAGCCATAAAAATGGCTCCATCTACTCGTTTGCCCCTTTATGGTATATTCAAAATAAAAATCAGTTATGTAGAAGTAAGAAAGACGTTGACTTTACTGCGTCAGTTAGTTGTAACCGAAATAATACTTAATGCTATGTTTTACCTTCGAGACTCGACTAGGGCAACCAGGGGTTTAGTGTGGTATTCGATTTGAGGCCAACGACCTTTGATTGAAAATAAAATCAAGATGGACATTATTTTACAGCCTACGTTAGAAATGTACTGTTTTTCGATCATGTAGATATTTAGGTATTTATGTTTGTATGTATATATATGTGTTCAAGGTCGCTGAAAGTCGCTGGATGTTTTTTTTCTTGTATATAGTAGGTACAAAGGGGCAAACGAGCAGTCGGAGCCGTTTTCATGTCTACCGACACCCATAGACATCCGCACAATGTATACACAGAT
>LUGF01050524.1:67328-79306 GCA_001625245.1 Calycopis cecrops
CCTAAATAAAATAGGAACATTGTCATAGTAAATAAAAAATAATTATTTAAAAAGTATGTTACATACTCTCTTAAATGATAACAAATATGTCTTTTAATGTTACGTTTTATTTTAAATTATTAAATCCTAATGAAGACAGATAAAACGTGTGCTTTGTATGGACTTGTTATACCTATCTAATTATCATTCACTATATCATGTTAAATAATATCATTTACAATAACAGACCAATGTCAGATCAGTGAGAAATATTTTCAGAAATAATTAGAAATTAAATAATATCATCGAAAACATCTCACATTTGAACACAAAACATACCACACAAAAGAACACAGACATAGAAAAAGTAATCCTTCTAAGAATATATGATAATAAAAAAGTCAATACAATTTTCAGGCGCGGTTTATATCAATATCCGTGGCGAGGAACGGAACGCATTTGTTCAAATTAAAAATGGAACACGCCAATACACTTAAAAAATATTCACACGTTGGAGAACACATTCTATTTTTAAATGGGAAACATGTAAAAATCCCGTTTCCCGCGCACAATATAAAGCACCCCATTCACAACAATGGGGTTTTTGTGTTTCGTCCGACTGGATCGCATGACCCGACGTATGTCACAATGCGCCCGTGTATGGGTGCACTCAGTGAATTGTTTTGTTTTTCCCCGCATTTTCCGACCATTTTCCGTGGAGAGTATAATTTTTCTTGAGACATTTGTGTATCGTACAAGTATGTAATGAAATTGTATGCCCTTTTATATGATTGCGGTTGTGTTTCAGTGTATTATTTTTTGCTATTTATGGGGTTGGAACTTTTGAAATTTACCTGATTTCAAACGTTTAAAAGACGATAATACATCTAAATAAGGTAATCTAAATATTAAGTACTTGTAAGCTTTAATTAATTATGGTTTTTTCTATAGACTATGGACGAATCTAGTATAGAGTCCATAGATGTAAATGCTTTAAATGCTCTAAAGAGTTTTGATGTACTTTTTATAGTATAAGAGCAGTCAGAGTTTATTTTTTGTCTTCCGATGCCATTTCTGCCGCATAATGGTCGCCGCACACTTATCAACTCGGAAAGGGATCGTAACCTTAACACCTCGAGCCGGTCAGTATACTTTGTATGAAACTTCATACTGCATCGAACACTAGTAGGAAACGTAACATAATCGCATCGTCTTCACTTTTCTAGGCTTGGCGTTTACGATCACTTTCCGAGTTGATAAGTGTACGGCGACTATAATTCTTGGTGATGATACCATTATTACTTTTTTACTCCAATGCCGCACCAGAAACTTATAAACCGCGCAAAACCTGACTTAGCTATTACTCCAAAGGTGCTGGAAAGTAACCAGCTCACAACACATCTTGCAAAATCCATTATTTGAACCGTGAAAAGAAAAAGATTTATACCACACGTCGTCATATCGCAGAGAAACAGAATCGTCGACGTAAATTTAATTTAGATTCAAGAAAATGAAATATTTTCCAAATTTACACGCGTGTTCGGCCGCTGGAATCGAATTTACCACCAGAATATTTACCTTCTGCACCTGAAACATTAGGCACGGATGATTTAACATGTTTTATCTACATTGGAGTATTTCAATATTCAAATATGCCACCCAGACCAAGTATAGAGATCATTGACTTGTGCCCGAACTTCTACGAGTATATATATAATAATAGTAATAATAGTTAACTCCTGGTATCTGTACAATGAACATATTTACGAAAAACTAACTGTGGGCGATGTAAAAATAGTATTAGAACACTTTTCAATGTTTTTTAGGGTTCCGTATCTCAAAGAGAAAAAACGGAACCCTTATAGGATCGCTTTGTTGTCCGTCTGTACGTCTGTCAAGACCTTTTTCTCTAAAACGCTTGAAGGGATTAAGCTTAAATCTTTGTCAAATACGGAGGTCAGTTACGTCTTGATGCCTTGAAAAAATCACACTTCTAAGTTAACGCAATAAAAAGATATAGCCATTTATGCACAAGTTTTGTATGAAAACGTACTTTTTCGAAAACCTATAGGGTAGTTCCCGTTGAGCTAGAATTCTGAAATTTGGCAAGAATTAAGACCTTACAGTATACATATAGGAATAAATCTAAAAATTGGTAAATAAAATTTATATCACTGGAAAAATCATTACCAACTTATGCATGTAGTTCATTTCATACTAAATGTATGCAAGCACCCGCATATATAAGTTTGTCGCAAGGAAGTGTAATTTTCTCAACGTCTATTACTTTTGCTCATACCTCCCGTTCCTACGGAACCCTCGGTGTGCGAGTCTGACTTGCACTTGGCCGGTTTTTTATTCTTTTGTCTGTACTGCGGTAAAATTCTTAATACCACGGGAAATCGGAATTTCGGCACACTGCAAGCAAACACTAACAAATCACTTTGATTAAAATGTTACTACACGCTACGCGAACGAAGTCGCAGGCACCAGCTTGTACTAAATTAGGCGAAAATTGTTAAAATGCTACGCACTGACGAATTGATAATTTTCATTTTCATTCATTACTCATGAATATTTAAGACTTTCATAAGTAAGGATTTTAGTCCCAGTGATTATAATATGATAGCTGCACACAGAAATTGTTTGTCTTATTTTGAAGAACTCAAGCCGTAGATGTGCTGAAAATCAAAGAGGTTCCTTGATTATAATTTATTAGAATACAATTCGAATAAATTATTATGGACAAATTGAAAATAACTATCACTATTTCTCATTTTTTACACTGAGAATAAAATTTAATAAATGCAGAAAGTCAATCATTTTGGCACATCTATGATGATGATATAATGAGTAACTTATAATTTAGAATGAAATGAAATAAGAACCAAACGTGTCTTCGTTTTGAATATTCCTGTATTAATCTTTACGAAATAAAAGCGACGTTTCCCGATGGGCTTAATATAATTTAATCTAGCAATATAAAGTTATTTTTTATATCAAAATATTTGAATTTTGAATTTGAATGATAACTTTCATTGACCTCGAACGAAGTGTGATTTTTGTAACGCTCACGCCAGTTTACTCCCCATGTCAAGCACGGCTAAAGAAGTTTTACTTCAAAAACTCGGAAATGGCAATGTGTTTGTATAATAGTGTGTTGTTGTGACATCTGGCTAAATGTATTTCATCGCATTCGTAAAAAAAAAGCCTCGGAAATGACAATGTGTTTGTATGATACCACACTATGGCCTAATATACATAATGTAGGTCGCGAGATGACCTCCGATACCGGCCGGGTAGCGGCTCCCTATCTCTCAATACCCGCTGTTTCAATTTACGAACATGCTTTTATATTACCGGTAGGGCTGCCAACTGTTGGATTTGAAATTGTAAAGTGCATCAACAATAATAAGTACTTTACAGTAATAATGCACTAAAAGATTGATTTCCATCGTTTTATTTTTAGCCATAAAATTGAATTTTAAAATATTATTTCAACATTATTTAATTAATACGGAATAACTTCAGGAGAAGAGCAAGGCATAAAAACCGAATGTTTGTGATTGTTATACTTTCATGCGGCAATAGTAATGAAAAAGAGAAACTTGACACATACATACTGGTAAAAGCACAGCTAGTAGCGATAGCATATTACATACATTTAAGAACTGAATTCGACAGATTTGCTGGTGACAGATTTGTCGGATATTATTTTTGTGGCGGATTTAACTACTGGCATATTTAAAATACCATCACATTTCACCAATTTGAGCTAGTGCTAGTAAAATGAGAAGCTTCTGAATTAGCTTATAAAGTACCGAAATTTTTATTGACACATAATATTTATAACTTTACCCCACCTGTATAACTTTAGCAAGACAAAATCATAACGTTAGCTAAATATTGACTTTGTTTACACATTTTATTGTACAAGCTTAGCGACTTAAATGGCCGCGAACTAACTAACTAACTATTAAACTTGAGATTTGTTTTCCAAAACGGCATCCATATTACAGCAAGTGCTAATTGTCAATATATCATATAATCTTTTTAATATAATCAATTCCAAATATTCCATTAATCATCCCATGGCATCCCATTGGAACATTTTTTCCAGAAAAACACTATCCTATTTGTTAATCCAAGTTAACCACTATTTGTGTGCAAAATTTCATGAATATCGGTTCAGAAGTTTTTGCGTGAAGGAGTAACAAAGAAACATACAAACTTTCGAATTTATAATAATACTAGCTGCGCCCCGCGGCTTCGCCCGCGTAAATTTCGATATCGTGGAAAATCATTCCATGGCATCCCTCAGGAACATTTTTTCGGGATAAAAGCTATCCTATGTTACTTCTAATACCTCCAAGAACATGTGTACAAAATTTCATGATGATCGGTTGAGCAGTTTTCACGTGAAAGGGTAACAAACAAACTTACATTCGCATTTATAATATTAGTAAGGAAGTAGTAGGATCTTTCCATTTTGTTTGCAACTGTAATTCCCGTTCGTTCTCGAGATCTGATCAGGCCACATCACTTTTTTAAATAGTCTCTTAGATCACCAAGAATGTTGACCCCAGTTTCAACCATCTCAAAACACATTATCATATCATATTATAAAACACTATTCTCAATAACATAAAACGTAGGTGGCAACCCTAATTATGAATGCAATCGCACTTAATAATACCACGCCCTCACCTTTTATGCGTATTGTAAAATTTAAATCAAATCTTAATGCGAGACCATGTTTTGTTGGAACTATGAATTATGCTTCGAATAAAAGTGTATTCTTATTTTAAAATATGTTTGTTCTTAATATGAAAACGTGATTTATTGTAACGGATATTTGAAATTAGAACATATTGAATAATAGAATTTCGAAAATATAACGAATAGAATTGCACGAGTTGCTAATTGTACCATACTGTTATCGTCTAAATATGGAATAAAAGTGTATTCTTATTTTAAAATATGTTTGTTGTTATTATGAAAATGTGATTTATTATAATGAATATTTGAAATTAGAGCATAATTTCGTTCGAAAACAGAACGAATAGAATTGCACTAAATGCAAAATTGGAATATTCTATTAAAAGTAAATAATATTTTACAAATATATCGAATAACGTATTACACGATACCAGTGTAAAAGGACGTAAGTGTGTAAGTATCCGGTGGCCCATGGAGGTTGGAGGAGGAATGTGACGCATCTTTATAAACTCTTTGCGGATGTCAACTGGCTTCGGTGTTCATGAAAATGGCGCCGACTGCTCGTTTATCCCTTTAAACAATCCTACTAATATTATAAATGCGAAAATTTGTGAGTCTGTTTGTTTTTGTTTGTTACTCCCTCACGCAAAAACTGCTAAACCGATTTTTATGAAATTTAGCACACTTAGAGGGTAACTTGGATTAACATATAGGATAGTTTTATCCCGGAAAAATGTTCCTATGGGATACCATGGGATGATTTTCTATTTTCCACGAGATCGAAATTTACGCGGGTGAAACCGCGGGACGTAGCTAGTAAAAAATATATTTGAAAATAGTACGAACATAATATCCCTCACCTGACAATTGATTCCGAGTCGTCGATAACATGATTACTCAAATTCATTTCACCAAATTTCGCCAGCATCCCACATCAAAAGCGGGCCAACGTAAGCAATTATAAAAAGTTAGTGTCAATTAAAATGTCTGCTCGGCGACGGCAGAGACCAAGAGACCACATATCGACTCTGTTCATTAATAGAGTCCCTCCAATTACCACCTCGGCGCGCTCCCGTTACGTACAGCGTATTTGACACTTGATTTATTTAAAAAAGGAAATGACGCGATAACCAGTGGCGAGACTTATTTAAGAGTTGTGTCGCTTGTATTTTTAGTAATGTTTTAAGAATTTATTGTAAATATTCATGTAAGCTAAAACTCTTCTATCACTCTGTTCATGTAAGGACTCCCCTGAAACGTCTCGACTGTATGTCTGTCTCTGGTAAGCTTGAGGACAGATCGATTTTCAAACTTGCACCAGAAAAGGATAGCACGAGGTGAGTGACACGTTGTATTGCTGCTGGGCCAGCACGACCTGGTAGGTACCACTCAATTAGCCGATCCGCGATACCAGCGTAAAGTGATAACTGTAACGTTGCGTTTTGTGCGGTGTGTAAGTATCCTGTGGCCCGTGGAGAAAGAAGAGGGGGGAAGGGGCGTATTGCATCTGAATAACTTTTACGCCGAATATGTCTATGGACATCAGTAGTCATGATAATGGCTCAACTGCTCGTTTGCAGCCCCATACTATAAAAAAATAAATAAAACCGCAGGCCGTAGCCAGCAGTACTTTCCTTATTATTTAGATAATATTATAATACATTCACTGGCCTAACATTTTTGATTTAGGTGCAATTTTTTAACAGTATTAATTACCTATTATTACTAAACATGTCAGGTCATTACGGTAATCAGTTCGTAATATTTGCGTAAAGTTAAGATTTTATTAATATTATTACATATATAGCAGTATATAATATCACTAGCCAAAAACACCAAAAATGACTAAACACAATTCCAAACTAAGTAAAAATGACTCAACTCAAAATGTCTCCAGTATCCAAACCGCATACATCAACCGGAGCCCGTGCAAATTACTACTAAGTCTTTCAAGCCCGCATAATGTTGCCCTCATTAGTAATGGATCTAACGTGGTGTCATTAACGCTCTATCGGCAGTTCCACATCACCTCGATGGGCCTTCATTAAATATAACGAATCACTCCGCAGATGAAACATGTGCTCATCTGTGGTGTGATTAAAAAGTATTGCCAATGGTTTCAAGTGTCTTATTGTTGCGTATAGGTGTAGAGGGTTTTTCATGACGTTGTATAAATTGATGAACGCCGGCTGCACGCGATTAAATTATAACTTACAAGCTGCGCCCCGTGGTTTCACCCGCGTAAATTTCGATCCCGCGGGAAGTAGAAAATCGTCCCATGGCATCCCATAGGAACATTGTTTCCGAATAAAATCCTATGTGTTAATCCAAGATACTATCTATTTTATGAAATTTTATGAAAATCGGTTAAGGAGATTTTGCCTGAAGGAGTAACAAACAAACAAACATACAAGCTTTCGCATTTATAATATTAATAGGATTGTCACGTTCCGCGTGCAATCGAGAGCGCGCTACCAACGATAGAGAGGCCGACGGCCTAATTCTAACTTATGGGGCTTGAATGAATACGTGGAGATGGAGATCTCGATGTCAAACTATCGTCGGCAAACAAACTTTACAGGCAGATATTTTTTAAACTAGATTTAAGGAGCCTTGAAGCCATAGAGATCCTCGTTGTCAACTGCATAATTATGTTTTAACAAATGTGTGTACCCTTCAAAGAATTAATCGGGTGTTTCATCTTCAGTAGTTACTAGAAGGTTCGACTGGTTTCCTTAAAAAAACCCCATGCTACAAAAAAATAAGTATGAAAACGTAGGCAAATACAAACAAAGAAAAGTTTCCCGGCTTTCATTTATTCAGCGAATTGGAGTCGGTGCGTGACTGCCCTTTATACTTTAGCGTTATCATTTATGCAACTCCGTGGTGATTCATTAAGCAGACTACACATGGCCCTTTCAGCGGCGCTCGCGTGCGGCGCGCGGGAACCGCGAAATGTGTTGCGCGGGGACAGCCTTGTGTGGATACGGTGTGGCTGGAAAATGTTTGATCAGTGTGTAGACTTGCCATGTTGGGCTGACTTTTGGTCCGGGTAAGCCTGTTCAACACAAATAGTTAGAACCTAGGTTCAAGTCGCGGGTAAGACTTTTAAAAAGTTTCAACGAGATTTTTGAATTTTTATTTTTTTTTATTTTTCTGTAAGAGGAGGAGCGGAATAAGGGAATCAAGAGTGCACTTGTGTGTGCGTACATATTATCTGCAATTTTCCCAATGCGACGGCAATTACACAACAGCAGCCTACACTAATGAAATAGGTATCCAATAGACTTATCTAAGCAGCTACCTGACGATGAGTTATCGAAACCTATCATAATAAATGTAATTTAAATTAATAGAAAGTGAAAATAGTATAAAAAAAACGTATATTATTTACGAGTATAAGCATTGATTAGTTAGTCTGCTGGTGGTACTTTTTTTTTTTTTTTTAGATAGAATCTACGCTAGCAGAACTGAAAGCCCAGTGCAGCTTCGTCTGTATGAGAGTAGGTGGTACTTATGTGTATATTATGTGCATAGTAATAATCCAGTTACTTTCGATTCCGAACATGATAAACATGAACACCTAAACCCTAAAATAAAAATGTCTCCACGTATTTCAGATCCCATTTCGTCAGACCTGACTGAGTTTTGAGAGAGATACGATAGGTATAATAAGTTGACGTTAAGTTTCAGAAGCTTAAAAATTATTTTGTGATATATTTTTACATAGAATATTATGATGTTGAGTTTCGCGGGATTTGTGAGGTTTGTTGCCATATAACCTACGAGAGGATGATATTAATAAATAATTCCTCTTGTAGTTAAATATTTCCCTTTCATCAAGTTTAAACAATAAAGATTCCGAGAAGACAAAAAAATCTATAAAAACAGCATGGAATATCCTCAATTTGCTACCACAATATGACGGATGGCACGGGTCGACTATTCATTTAAGTCCCATGTACGGCACTCACGATCCATCCCAGCCGGCGTGTGCCTCGTGCGAATGTGTTATCGGTTAAACGTCATTGTCTTAATAGCTAATCGCCTTATCCGCTTCATCCGATAATGTAGACAGTGTTTTATGAATATTTTGATCTATCCATATTAAATAGATATATTTTGCCAGATATGTGTCCCCAGTGGTTGTCTATACAGCGGGCAAGCTCTGCTTGCAAAAATGATTATTCCACACAGGAAAGCGCTGTGTTTGATGGTCTGTCCCTCAGTGGATTGATGAATTGGACAAAGTCGCAGAATGAAAGTAGATTATCATCCCGAGATTATACCTATATAAGCTGTGGCGCTCGCTGGAGAAAGCTTGTGCCCAACAGCTTCTAACTGTAGAGTGCTATATGTCCTAAGATGGCTTTGTTGGTCTTGTGATATATTTTTGTTATGGTATAGGAGGGCAAACGAGTAGTCGTAGCCATTTTCATGACTACCGACGCCCACAAACACCCGCATAGAGGCTATACAGATGCGCTGCCCTGCTTTCTCCTCCCACCTCCGTGGGCCACCGGCTACTTACACTCCGCACGAAACGCGACAGCACAGCTGTCACTTTTCGCCGGTCTCGTGTAAGCGAGAGGTACCTCCCCGGTCGTGCCGGCCCAATTCGACTGCATGCAAGCATGCAGTGTGGCACTACCTCTTACTAAAGTTTAAGTGTTAAGCCATAGATCAAGATATCAGCGAATGAATGCCCTGTTGCATGACAGTACTACTTGAAGATTTCAAATAACAAGTAGCTAGCAAACGATATTTAGTAGTCAACTGTATGATTTTTTTTTTTATTATTTTTATTTTAGGTAGAATATACGCTAGCAGACTGAGAGACCAGTGCAGCTTCATCTGTATGAGAGGCGAGTGCCCTAAGGTAGCTCGAGCCTCTGTAATTTGTGGTCGATGGGGGTGCAGACCCCCCCTTCTTTCCCAGCTAATCTGGGAGGAGGCAAACCGGAATATTGCGATTAATAGGTTATACTATTATTATCTTGGCCAGGAGGCTGACTGAATGACATTTTTGTGCCCGGTGTGCAAGCCCGACTCGCACGTTACCGGATTTTTACTTTTCACAAAAACATCGCAATTAAAGAAAAACCATACTGTTATATATGTCACGTGGCTATTTAAATAAATACAATAAATTCTAATTCTGCGGGATAATCGTCCGTACACATGGACGGTGGGTCTAATTTGCGAATGCTTTATAGTAATCCCCACGGCCGGGGTGTAGAGCACGCACACGCTAAACATTGTCTATGCTTTCATTACTACTCGTTATTATCAACATGGCCGCCGAATTTATCTCTATGCTTGTTTTTTTGTTTAAATTGTACGAAGTCGATGCAAATTTTTTTTAATATTTTTTTTATATTGTTTTCATAAGCGTTATCAATATTAATAATATAGTATCTGCGTCGATATGTGAGGAACATTATAGCATATACACCGCATGGAGTTATGGCGAGATGTATAAGGTACAAAGACTAATGTTCCATTTCGAAAATATAACGAGAGGTGTATAAGCTAGTGTGAGGCATATTTTCATGTGCATGTACAATAATTTAGTCGAATTGAATTAGTGTTTAGTGGGGAATCTCCCACATAATTTGATAGAATTTTGTGCTTGTAGCGTTTGCGGTCGCAGCGTCTCCATTTGATTAAATACTCAAATATGGGATTCAGTCCCAACTGATAGAGAACGGGTTAAAGGCGGAATTGGTACCCCATGGTGACGTTTGAGACGGATTTTAATATACATCCCTTGAGATAAGTATCACTAGTAAATATCTTCTAATTCCAACATAAAATATTTGTAAGATACTTGATAATATTATCCTATTTATTTATTTATTATTTACTGGTGGATATTTGCTTTGATCTCAAACAAAAGAATAAAATTATTTCCTTTACTCCTGCTATTATACTTTACTTTCTACTCAACTCTTTGCTCAAAAACAGTATATTTCGATAGAGATATTTAGCATTACGTTTTTGTACAATGAGAGTCTTATATTTTATATTAATGAGGTAAGGCATCCACGTCAAACAGCAACAACGGGATCCCGCTCCGGAAATAACGAGACCAAATAAAAGTACGAGACGAGCGTGGTGCGGGGCTCGGGCAGGGTTCTGCTGGGAAATGTTGAGATCAAAGTTGTTTGACGTGAAGCTGCTTAATAACTTGGTTCTGTATACAAATGTAATGACGTAGAGATTGTTGTTTTTTGAAATGAAACTAGCTTACTAATATTGGGTTCTGTAGTCAAATATTACGCAGATATCACTTGATAAAATATAATAGAATAGAATAGAGTAGAATAGAAACAAGTTTATTCTTTATTATATTATTATTATTTAGTAAGATAGCGTCGTACGGTGACAGCTACGCTGTAGAATTTCATGCAGATTTTGAGTTTTCATGACCCGCAGATAGAAGGGGCTATCTGATTTCCGTAACAGACAATTTGACGCGATCACTGAAGTCAAACTGGCCACGATCTTTCAAACGATGTTTAAAATAAATTCAAGTGGAAAATATTATAAATTCAAAATTTTGTAAGTATATTTGTTACTCTTTCGCTTATAAACTACTGTACAGATTTGTATCCAATAATGGGAATGAAATGACATAAAAATTCTTTTTTAAAGAGAACAATATGTGAGAGAATTTGAGTACAAGATAAATCAGTGAGGATCATGATATGCACCTAGCGCTTGGGACTCCCTGTCACCCATTGTTTAGTATATGTGTTGTTTATGTTTATTCATAGACTGTATACTGAATAATCGTACCATAGATGATGTCTATGGTTAGGTACAGACGACAACAGAAAGAGGGATGTTTGACATTACGACCATGATTTAGTGACAGCTACTAGCATATATCACCGTAGGTAGAAAGCTGCGGATTACCAGTAAAGATGCACAAAGAGATAAAGATGACAACTTAGTCAACAGACTTGTTCTACTTCCACTTGGCCTGTATACCTAACACCCATTAGGAAACTGACGAAGTTGTGTACAGTTACAACAACAAGTAAAGCAGCGGGTCAGCTAGTACTTCACACACGGAACCCATTACAAATTGGAACAATCCAAATCATGTAAATTGCCCGCAAGTAGTCAAAATTGCCGACGTGGCCTCACAACACGCGTAATTACGTAAAAAAAATACATTGTTCTTGTACTTTTTGTGGCCCAACAAGCGATGCGCCGTATTTTCGTCGGGAAATGACTTCACTCACCCCGCCAGCTCATTAAAAACTCAAAAA
>LUGF01050524.1:96407-109217 GCA_001625245.1 Calycopis cecrops
TCATTGCTAACGGTTTTCGAGTGAGTGAATGATCGATGATCCACTAGGGGTGAAGGATATTAACGCGTCCGCTTAACTAACCATTATTACTAAATAGATTAGAAAAATCAAAATAAACATCACTATTGTTTTGACGACCAGGCTGGCGCAGTGGTACAGAGCTCGGTCGGGTAAGCGGAGCATGTTGCGCGAGGGGTCGCGGGTTCGAATCCCGCCTTGGTCATGGATGTTTATATATGTATTATATGTATTTATATAATAAATTTCTTAAATTTATAAACATTTTAAATATATTTCCGTTGTCTATTACCCTTAATACAAGTCCTTACAGTACCTACTTAGCACGGGGCTAGATTAACGTAGTGTGATATTATGTCCACATTTATTATTATTATTATTATATATTATTATTATTACCATTAAATAAATTCTTAAAGGTTCCGTTTTCCTCGTGGACTACGTAACCCTAACCCCTCGGTTCACAAATATTTTGACTTTTTTTGTTTATGCATATCGCGTCCTCTATCCAGGGACAAATCTATCGCGCAGGAAATTATTTGCATATTTGTTTACACGAGTTTTTATTCAAGTGTCTACCGACGCGCACAAACATCCGAACAATAGATTCCCCCTCATAAAGTATGTCTTTTTGTATGCGCTTTGCTTCGTTTACAAAGCTACAAAGGTTAAGAATTTGCACCATACACTATATAATAAAGAACTATTTCTAAAAATAGATAAGGACATACAAATAAGGCTCTATCTGGTTGATTTCAACGCCCAATAACATCCGTATAGAAAATTCTGGTGCATTTACCTCCTAACGCCTTTCACTGCAATGGGCCACAGGAAACTCACACTACGAAACGCGACACCATAGCAGAGACTTCGCGGTAATATATGAGCGAAAGGTACCTCTCCAGTCGTACGTGCCCAATTCGGCTATAACACCTAATAATAAAATAAACTTACTAACATGTAAAAAACAATATACTCCCAATATATCTCATATTCTTCTTTCTGTTCTTCTACTTAATTTACTTTTCTTAGTGTTCCTATTATTTACTCTTATATCTAAAAACTATATTATGTGTCAGTTCTAAGAGGCACTTAGATAGAAGATAAATCTGAAGAGAGATGTGCAAAAAGACATAAGCATGGCAAGCCTTTCTTTAATGTCGCCTGCTTATTATTCACACAATTTTATGTCTTTCACCGTCTGTGTGTCTGTTTGCTGAAATCTTAAAAATTACGCAACAGATTTTGATGCAGGTTTTTTTAATAGAGTGATTCAAGAGAAAGGTTTATATGTATAATAATATGTATACCTAATAATATCCATTTAGTAGTGGATGAAATCCACGCAGACGAAGCTGCGGGCGGAAGCTAGTATTTTATAAACTACGCATTATTAACAGGCAACTGGAACTTAACTATAACTTAATAATAAAACGAACATTATTCTCAATTAAACGTTGCGTAAAAGACGTGAGCGACGTAAAGCGTTAGGTTCACTAGTTACTGTATCACACTATTTTACTCCTCATTTTTTCCTTCATATCGATTCCTCCAAATGTTTACGAATATGCAGCCATATCGGATACAATTCGTGTAATAGCTAAACAAGGTGTACATGCAAATCTCATCGCCAATATTGGATATCGGGATCGGGCGTGTGTGCTGGTGGGGATTACGTCTGATCACGTGATCGGAGCCAGGGTGTGTAATACACGTACCAATAGTGTAGGGTCCAAGCTATGAAATAAACGCAAAGTATTATTTGGTCTATTTTTTAAGTATCTGCAAAATTTCTTTGAATATGAAAGTTTATAGATAATGTGGGGCCTGTTCATTTGATATTTAATATAATAGGCTTACCGATACAGGGCTATTTTTGGTCCTCGGCCAAATTTACAGGCTTGGTTCAGAACCAATAATTCATTCGATTTATGGAATAATAAATATTAAAAAATAATTAGATACAATTACTTTGTCCCATGTTGTAAAACATATTTCTTGGTCACGGTAGACCGACGTCACTGACCTTGAAGTCGTCGAAATTTCGTGTAAGAACAACAATCGAAGTATTTTTAAGGACCATTTCAAATCGATTTCTATTAACCAAAATATTACAATTACACGATAAAATTAAAAACACACCCTTGGAATGTTGTTTCCTTCCTTATTTTAAAATTTGGCCGGTGAACAAAAAATAAACCTGTGTAACCAAATAAGCCAATATATGGAAATGTATTGTCCTCTTTCCTTTCCTACATGAAACGCCACGTAGCTGTTCTTTTGAGCTGGAATCATGCACAGCTTTGAAACTACACAAATCCATTTTTTTTTGCTGATTGTCAACCTAGTTTCGAATTAGTAAGAGAAATACCTATATTTTTAAAAGATCAGCAAGATCTTTATACAATAGAATAAATAGTTAATCATGAGAGATAATACCCTTTCTACGACTTTCAAAACTGTTTCATTTATTTTAAAATTATTTTTATTGTCCTGTCGTGACACTTTTAAGGCTTTATTGAAATTCCCAAGCGCCGCGCCGCCGCGCCGCCTCGCTTTCAACCTCGCCGTAGAGTTTGTAACATTCGAGTGGTCATTAAATTTATATAATATAACACTTTCAGCACTACCTTAAATTTTTATGCGGAAACAAGGATGCCGCTTGTATTTTCGATGAACCCGCTAGGCGGGTCACCGGCATAGCTCATAGGTATAAGTGAACCCGCCAGGCGGGTCAACTGGCATTACATGAAGTAAAGTACCAGTTTTTTGGTTTTTTGAGCTGTATATTTGTGTAAGAAGGATATTTGTTACACGATCTGATTATAAACTCAGTTAAACACAGTTTCAGGTATTTTTGATTGTGAAATGGACATAAATCAGTCTAAAAGTAAAACACCGTCGTAATTTATTCAGTGGTACTCAACATTTGGTAATTTATTACAAATCTTATTTTACGTTTCGTGTTTATAGACAATCATCGAAAGAGGGATAAGTAACTCGAATGTAGCCCTACACAAAGACATCCTAAGACAATTTGATGAATGTAGTCAGTCGATATTGTCCATTATATCAAGAAAAAGGAAATTGGATGGCTTCCAAAATTTTGAAAATTCATCTTCCTCGAGTAACATTGACATAATTACGTATTCTGACGAAGATGATTAAGAGCGTACTTATGACAAAAATAAGAGACAAAATGTATAAAAAAAAATGGTCATAAAGGTAGAATGTTACCTAGACCGCTCGGCCCTCTGTCGGTTGGTCTTGATCGGGGGAATAATAGGAACAGCATTTTAGACCGATAAGATCCAAGTAGTTATTGTGTAATTTTGACTTTAAAAAATCTAGTTTACCGCGTAGACTATCCGCGAGAACTATAGTAACATCGTATTAGGCCGATAAAAGCGGGATCGTTATCTATTGAATATTATGCAGTTTTTTTTTTTTAGTTTTGGTGTAATATGAAGTTATAATAACTGTTATTCATTTTATACGTAAGACTAGTTGGCAACTTCGTTCGCGTAACGTATTTTATATATTAAAATCCTTCAAATTTTCAAACCAGTCGGGTAAAGTATAATTACTAAATTTCCCGTAGAAATGAGCGATATTCCCGCAGTAAAATGTATTGTAGATGTTGAGGCTTAGTATTTATAAACCACAAAAAGTTTCGTTCAAATCCGTCTAGTACTTTCGGAAATTATCCCCGACAAACAGGCAGACAAAAAATTTAAAAAAACATTGAAGTGTTCTAATACTATTTTAACATCGCCCCCAATTAGTTTTTAGTAAATATATTCAATGTACAGACACACTAATTTTACTGTTTTATTACATGTATAGATTAAAGCAAAACTACACACGAATGTAAAAATATTTATGGTTACAATGTTGACAACCACTTATTTGTTACAATGTATGAACCCGCCTAGCGGGATCGTGGCATGGGACATGAACTTTTTTTAACATATTATTTAAACTTCTGAATTTTGACGCCACTATTAATTTCAATTGATTTTGAACCATATAAGACGCCAGCGAAATTTAAAGTAAAACTAAATGTTAGTTTAGGAAATATTGTAAAAAAATACAGATCCCGCCTAGCGGGTCACCGGCATGTCACGTACATTTTAGAGAACCCGCCTAGCGGGTTACTGGCACTGAATGTGTTAAAAGAAATCTAACTTTTCAAAACTCGTGTAATATAAATATTTTTTTTTCTAAGCGCTGGTGTTTAAAAAAAAACAATCAAAACGATAAGCTTATGTCTTGGCCCGCGGTTTATTTGTGTATAGTTGGTCCCTCGTTAAGATTAATCTCGGTCTGCGCGACATCTGCATTCGACAATTATGTCCACGTAAAGGGACTTGTAAAGTACCCCTCACCCCCCACCCGCGCCCCACACGACACATATTGTTCTAAAGTGATATCGGAATAACTTTACAGTCGTTCGGATATGGTTCGGATACATGATCATAAAATCAGAAGATATTATAGACAGATAAAAATGTATGGTTGTTTTGACCAAAAGACGTTAAAAAACGTCAGCGGAAAAAACTTAATTTATTCCAAAGTCCTTAATCTGATATTTCCCTATAAACAAATAAGTTTTCAGTCTCGTATTCTTACTATAATATTAAGTATGTGGTATCGGTTTCTCTATCACATAACATCAATTATTATATTTTATTTTACAGTGATATATCATCTTAAGTTTTGCTAGTAGGAAGTCAATGTTTGGCTTTTTTATGTTAGGTATAGGCGCAAACGAGCACTCGTAGCAATTTTCTTGACTACAGACGCCCATAGACATCGGAATCGAGGCTATACTGGCGCTGCCCTCTTTTCTCCTCCCACCTCCATGGGCCACCGGCTACTGACACACCGCACAAAACTCGCTTTCACCTTACGCCGGTTACGTGTAAGTGACCATTGTCGAAAATCTCATTGTCAAAATTTTCATTGGTATTCAATCTCAACGTTGAGATGAAATTAAGACAAAAACCTTACGCCAAATAAAAAATTCACATCTATCTACAGTATCAAGGGTTTAAGATGCTCAGGTGATACAACAACAACACACCTTCCTGTCTCCTAATACTCAGGTGATTCCAACTTAAAAGATGATATACGTTGAATAAGATTGATAACCTTACTTACTGACCTACATAGAAGCAGTGATGTGTCTAAGTGTTGGCTAATTTGTTACGTAACTTAAAGGATAGGCTCCCCCCCCCTCGCATTCCCGTCCCAACACATTTATCTGGCTCGTAAATAGCTCCATATCACAGCAGCTACCGACAAAACACATTATAATATCTTCCACATAAACAATAGAATGGGCAAGCCGACGGGGGTGGGGCGCGAGTGTCGGATGGTCACTGGTTTGTGATGGTTTAAAATATAATTGATCTAAGTTATTGTTGAATGGTTAGTCGAGTATTTAAATAGTGAAAAGAAGGGAATAGTTGAACGTTAAAAGTAGGACATTAAATAAAATATATGCTTTTTTTTCTTTATATCTTATTTTAAATTTAGTACCAGATTAATTATATAACTAATGCAAATATGAATTATAAAATACATAGGTAGTACTTTAAATAGAGAAATACACAAACTCTCGACTCTGCTCGGTTATATCTAGCTTGATCATTGCTTTTACTTTATTAATATTTCAAAGTAAATTTATTTTTTCATTT
The DNA here is from genome assembly GCA_001625245.1 of Calycopis cecrops. NCBI lineage: Eukaryota > Metazoa > Arthropoda > Insecta > Lepidoptera > Lycaenidae > Calycopis > Calycopis cecrops. The sequence goes on from LUGF01050524.1 coordinate 102,128, forward strand.
CAACACAGAATCCTTTCATTGAACATGACAGCTGAGTATGTCGAGACGTAGAATGAAGGCACGCATCAGGCCTTAAAGTTTTGCTCGTAAAACGCTGAAACAGTGGCCGCGCATTTATGTTAAGAAGCCCAATTAATCAGTAGACGGGCTAATGAGCGAATATTTCATTGTCCGGCTCCTCGCCGATACGAAGGTGAGGGTTGTCAAAAATTTAATTACCAGAGTACCAGTTCGGTAACAGATAAGCGCGGTAATAGTTTGTATCGCCCTGAAGCTGATAGAGAAAGTGAAGTATGCCTTACAATCCTCTTAAGATTTATTTATAACGTTTAATGGAGATGAGACATTGTCTGCTTTGTTATGTGTGTGTTTTTATTTGGGTGTTATGCTTTTTAAGTGTTTGTAAAAATTACGGTCAGAGTAATAGATAAGGTAGGTACTATGACATGGATGCTACTGCTAGTTTTTTTTATTTAATTTATTTTTCTTATAATGACTTCTTAAGTTTACGCGAATGGTAGCTTACCATCAAGTTATCAAAGGACTCATTTTTCTCTACCAATCTCCTTTTGTTTGCTCAACTACATTGTCAGAAAACATTTAATTTAATTGATTATAGTGATTATCTTACGTAAAAAGCTTAGAAATTCGTTTGCATAATATAGTATAATTGCATTAATAGTACCGGTATAACCATAAAAGGCGGTGTTGTGAGAGTGCCTTCATAATAAGTAGTATTACTAATAGTAAATAAAATAATAAATAAGTAGTATTACTGAACAGTGCTCTGTCCATTACTAAAAGACAAGTCTCAACACACAGACCAAATTAATAATAATAACAATTTTCATATACCCAAGATTGGGGGCAAACGGTGATGGTATAGTTTCGCAAGGCTAAAATAATATAACGCAATTTAAGTAAAACTTTAACCTAAATTGCAAATCTACATATTATTTTCAACATGTCAATACAGCCTTCAAAGTCTAATAACCTCATTTATAAGATTCGCATTTATCTTAATCCAACCAAAATACATGTCTTTCAATAACAGTTACTAGGAATTCATAAATGGCTAGGATATCATAAAGCTACGTATAACTCTTAAACCAATGTCTCAACTAATATTAAGTACGGTCTGCAGAAACTATTTAAATAAGCCCGCATCCCGGGCTGTGCAGAACAGCATTAATAATTCCCTTAGACGCACATACGACAATCGCAGTTCTCATATTATTATATTGGCATCTGTGTTGGACAACCCTGAGTACGGTATCTTAAGATTATAGTCGAGGAGCTTGCGAATGGCGCAATATTTGACACAAAATTATTGTTAAGTTTCTTTTTGTTAATTAAATTATTACGATATTTAAGTCTATGAGCCTCATAGCATTTCACCTATGTTGTGTGATTCAGGTTTTATTTTGTTTTAATTATTAATATAATAATAATATAATAATATCTGTGGACTTAACACACTACGTTAGTCTAGCCTCGTGCTAAGTACCGTAAGGACTTGTATTACGGGTACTAGACAACGGAAATATATTTAATATGTTTTATATATTTAAGAAATTTTTCATATTTAAGATTTTTATTATAGAAATACATATAATACATAGATGAACATCCATGACCTAGGCGGGATTCGAACCCGCGACCCCTGGCGCAACATGCTCCGCTTATCCGAGCCCTGTACCACTGCGCCAGCCTGGTCGTCAAAATTATTATTTCATTACTTTGTTTTCCTTTACATTAAAATTTATATGTACGTAACAATCACAAGTATTACTTATTAAATGTCATCATTTATACAGATTTCGACAAACATTTTATTTTGCTTCGAGAAAAATCAATACAATAAATATTTTTAAAATAAGATGATCTTACGGTTTTCTCTTATTCTAGCAACTTTAGGAATATTACGCTAAAAAATATGTCTTAAAGTGGCAACAATTTAATTCACATAACTTAGCACTAGATACAGCAAACTATAATACTTGTCATAGTATTTCTATCAGGTGCTATAGCATATACGATTGTCCTCTCTCGGAACTAATAAAGAGTAATATCAAATGTTATTGCCGAACCTAAAGCAGTAGCCCTAGTAGTTCAAACTTTTATATACAAGCGATCAAATATTATGTAAATATATCTTTTTACGTTTGACGACAGATTGGCGCAGTTGTGACGTAAGCGAGTAGGCCGGGCACGTCAAGTGGATGTAGTGAGCACGAATCAGCCCAGGTCATGAATATTTATCTATGTATTTCTATAATAAATATCTTAAATATATTTCGGTACTTAGCAACGGCTATGCTAATGTGGTGTGACAAGTCCACAGAGCATAATTTTATTATTGTCATTATTATTTATGCCAAATTATTAACAATATTATACTGTCCGCAGCTCTTGGTGTAGAAGGGTTGTCTTCAAATATGTCGTTAGCGAGGGACGTCGAGGCACACGCCGTGTGGAGTCAGACGCAAGGTACAGGCCCGGACTGTCACACACGCGCCGGAGACAAAACATTCGGTGCGCGCCGATTGCCTCGCTATGAATACTACACAGAGGATTCATGAGTTTAGATACTATGAAATTATCAATATTTTATATTTAGGTATTTGTTTTTTGGCACGAGTATTGAGAGTGACTCCATTTGATAAAAAAAACTTATAAATATTATGTAACACAGTAATCAATATTATAAATAAACAATAACGATTTTTAATAATACTAATTTTAATTTTGATAAATATTTTGTAAAATTACAACTTTTACTGATAATTTTTTTTTGTGTAATAAACCACAATTCACCAATAAAAATATACAAATAAAAGCGTGGTTGTAAAAGAACATCTTAAAATCAATTTTCATGTAATATTTAGAAGTAGAAATGTTGATCACATTTCTTATGTATTGTGATGCGATGTTCACGCGAATATTATTCCTTACAATGAAACTACGCTAACGGGTTTTATCGCGCTTTATTTATCTGATTAATACAGATTGTATAATTTTGATTTAAAAAAATGTGAATGATAATTATTGTTGAAGTAAAACGCGCGCTTGGCATGGGGATAAGCTGACGAGTTACAAAAATCACTCATCGAACGAGGCCAATAGTTATTATAATTATCAAAATTAGTATCAAAGATCACGAGTCGCGATATAATAATGACCACAGTCAGTAGGAAGGCACAAATCTACATATTGGTGGGGCATTTCTTGCATCCCCGTCTGAGATATGTGTCTTGGGCCTCCCTGTCCGAGCCCGGGGTGGGTCCAGGGACGAACTCAGTTCACATAGATAATTTTATCATTATATTTTAATTAGTTACCTGCATACAAAGTCTAGAAGATATTTTTTACACAAAACAATCTATCATTATTAATGTAAACAAGTGAATTTCCTGCGAAACATTCGTGTTCATACAATGGGAAATCCTTTTTTATTTTTTTTTTTAATGTCAAATAGTGTTTATTGTTTTAGTTGACAGTTCACGCTTATCTTATATTATCTATAGCTAGAATACTTTGGAATGAGACCATAACCGGTCTTTTATGTGCAGGCTGCAGCTATCGTCCATTACTAAAAAGCTTTAATAATTAATTTATTGTCATGTAAATGTTGATTACTATTATAGTCTTAAATAGGTTTCTCTTTACAGACTAACAACATAAAATATGACAATCATAGACTACTATTTCATACTAGAGACTATCATATAACGTTACTGACTGTTCATGACATTTTTAGAAGCATTGCAAATAGACCTTTATTTGATAGTTATAACATGTGATTAATATAACGACTGGACTATTATAAAAGATAGTTGTGTGCCGCGGCTTCTTCTTCGTAAAATTGGAAAGAAATCACGGAGATACCATATAATTTTCCTCCCTCTCTCCTCCCTCCCCACTGCCTTAGAGAATTAATTTATGGAAATCCCTTCTTGTAGCTGCTTTAGATCATGAATGGAGCCTCTGTACCAAATTTCAAGTTTTTAGGTTCTGTAGTTTTGGCTGTGCGTTGATATATAAGGTAAAAAAGTCTGTTAAACCTCTGGTGTTGCTGATGTATGTAGCCGTTGATCACCAACACCAACCACCCACTTAACATCAGGTGGCCCAATTGCTCGTTTGCCTCCTTAATTATAAAAAAGTCAGGATTGACTTTAATATATTATGCGCCCCGCAGTTTCACCGGCGTAAACCCCACACGAACATTTTTTCGGAATAAAATCAGATATGTCAATCCAAGTTACCATCTACGCGTGTGCAAAATTTCATGAAAATCGATTCAGCAGTTTTTGCGTAAAGGAGTAACAAATAAACAAACAAACATACAAACTTTCACATTTATAATATTAGTAGGATATTTACTAGTTGCGACACGCGGATGCAGCCGCGTAAATTTGGATCTCGTGGAAATATCGAGATCAAACATAGATATTGGCCGATTCGCAATCCTACCCGATATACACACAAAATTTCAATAGAATCGGTCTCTTCGTTTCTATGGAGTATGGTAACAAACATTGTGACACGAGAATTTTATATAATACAAGTTGCGCCTCGCGGTTTCACCCGCGTTTAATTTAAATTAAATCACTTATTTCATATAAACTTCACCCCTCTATTTCACCTCCTTAATGGTTGAATTTTAAAAAATACTTTCTAAGTGCTCGCTTACATCATGAAAGGAACTCTTGTACCAAATTTCAAGTTTCTAAATACAATAGTTTTGACTGGGCGTTATATGTTAGTCATTCAGTAACAAAGTGTTATATACATTACTAGCTTCCGCCCGCGGCTTCGCCCGCGTGGATTTTGGATTATGAAAAATCCCTATAAATATTAACTTATTATGTTATTCTGATATCAAAGCTGTATTACTGTAAAGTTTCATGAAAATCCGTTCAGTAGTTTTTGTGTGAAAGAGTAACAAACATCCTTACAAACTTTCGCATTTATATTATTAGTAGGACTAGTAGGATATAGATGTTGAGATCACAATATATTCATGTGTAACTAGACCTAGTAAAACCAACTGTCCCCTGAGTACGGCCCTGGTAAATTTAAGGTATGCAGAGTCGGTACAACCGTGATAAGTTAATTCCTGCCGGCCATCCCTTACCCATATCAAACCGCTGCCCCATCCGTGTGTGGCTCCGGCTGCCTCCGCTGGCTTATTGAAATCTTAATGGCGCTGCTAATTTATATTGCGCTACTTCTGAACCGGGGCTTTTTCAGCCCACTGCTGGGAGTGGGTCATAATTGTAGGTAAGAGGGGGACAGCAAATACTCCAAAAAGTAAACCAGCGTCAGTTTATTTTTGATGGATTGTTTATTGGACTTTATTCTTTAAGAAACGATCTGGTCGTGCTGGTTCGAAAGAGTAAAGTGATCTGAGATAAAAAAGGCTAAACTTCAACTTACACATAAGTGTAAGTTAAGCGTATCGCTTTATAGAGTTTAGTTCAGCTTTCAACTAAACCTTCGCCTCTTTTGCACCTTTTACTACTCATTTTCATTCTTGAGAAGTTTACCCAAATCCAATCGCGAGGTAAAGCTAAACACACGTTAATTGTAATCTTACTAATATTATAAAGGCGAAAGTTTGTTTGTTTGTTTGTTTATTTGTTACTCCTTCACGCAAAAACTGCTGAACCGATTTTCATGAGATTTGGAACACACAATGGGGTTTAACTTGGATTTACACATAGGATAGTTTTTAAGATGTGCCTATGGCATCGCATGGGATGATTTTCTATTTTCCACGGGATCGAAATTTACGCGGGTGAAACCGCGGGGCGCAGCTAGCAAATAAAATATAATTATTTAGTTTGAAGTATTTAGTCTGCTGTATACTAGTAACTTGATGAGTATGGAACAGAGCGATGGAGACCGGTCCTGACCTGGCTGAAGGTTCCGGCAGTGATGTTCTGTTGGCTGCGGCGTGCTCCTGATAAGACCGATAACCTACCCTGGGCCGCTTGGCCGGTGCTCATGTATCTTCTCTGTGTAAATAAATGAGTAGTATTGAAAGTAATTTTACTCTAATATAACAGCAACACGTCCTCACTCTATTTCCCTAATGGGATAAGCAGAGAGTACGGGATAGATAGCAAGTGTGAAGCTTGTTTGCTAATGCGAAGAAAATATTTGCCCCTGCCTAACGCTGTACTCTGTGTTTAGTGTATTGGTTGTCTATGTTTAGTCATAGACCGTACACTGAATATTCATACCATAGATGATGTCTATGGTTAGGTAATAATAATAATAATATCCTCCTAGCCGGTTTCGGCTACGGCGGCCGTCTCTATAGAGACGAGCCAGATGCGCAGGACATATTATAGCGCACAAGTGTGTGCGCAGACACAAGGGCACTCTCTATTCCCTCATTCTCATATTCCGATGGGACGGCAGTCCGACACGACCGGAGAGAAATCAGGCGCAGGACCGACGGCTTAACGTGCTCTCCGAGGCACGGGGGTGTAACACCGCCAACTTCCTGACTTCGGACTGTTATTAGAAATTGAAAAATCCCAATAACAATTTTTGGTCCGACCCGGGATTCGAACCCAGGACCTCACGTCTGTGGTTGAACACGCTTACGCTTAGACCACGAGGCAGTCGTGGTCTAATGGTAAGCGTGATGGTTAGGTACAGATGACAAGAGAGAGAGGGATGTTTGACATTACGACCATGACTTAGTGACAGTTACATGTATATCACCATAGGTAGAGAACTTAGAGCAGAAAAAAGAAAAGAGAACTCAGGCATCATCTGTCAACTCTGATCTGTCAGACTCGTTCTACTTCCACTTGGCATGCGTATGTAATACACTGCTCCAGGAGTTTCCACTTCTTAGTGAAGTTTTGAAAACACTATGTGTCTCTCCAGCGACACACGCGTGCTCCATTTCATAAAACAAACACAATTATGGTTTACATGCAATAACATGTTTTGTGCCAACGCCGTGGGAGTTGCGTGGGATCTCTAAACTTTGATTATTAAACTAGGAGTTCAGAGCCTGGCCATATAACGTTGACCTCTGTCGTGTGTAGGCCTTAGAATTATCGAT
>LUGF01050524.1:125121-137108 GCA_001625245.1 Calycopis cecrops
TACGAAACTGGACAGCATAGTTTTCACCTAGGTATTGTAAGAAGTAGTGCCACACTGCATGCTTGCATGCAGCCGAATGGGCCGGCACGACCGGGGAGGTACCTCTCGCTTACACGAGACCGGCGTAAAGTGACAGCTGTGCTGTCGCGTTTCGTGCGGTGTGTAAGTAGCCGGTGTCCCATGGAGGTGGGGGGAGAAAGGAGGGCAGCGCATCTGTGTAGTCTATGCGGATGTCTACGGGCGTCGGTAGTCATGAAAATGGCTCCGAATACTCGTTTACCCCCCTATACCATAAAAAAATAAGCAAGAGAAAGTTATAATGTGTGTTGGCCTGATACTCTACATCGCAGCAACGTCAATGCTACTTAAGATTCTTTGAAGAGTTCCAATACAAATATGCGATATGTGTAGACTATAGTTACTGATCAAGTCAAGCTTGATGTATCAGGCACAGGCACCAGTTTTATGAAACGGCACAAGACGCGACTAAATAACTACCACTCCATACTCATATACATATCACATAAACACATCAAATAAAAAAAAATAAACAAAAAATACAAATTTATAGTCACTATCACTAGGTGACCTTTGCACGCTGTCAAAGATAAAAAATACTCATTAATAAAATATAGCTTACTAGCTGCGCTCCGCGGTTTCACCCGCGTAAATTTAGATCCCGTGGAAAATGGAAAATCATCCCATGGCATCCCATTGGAAGGTTTTTTCGAGTTAAAAATAAGCTAACTTAACTAACTATGCGTCCAACCCAATCCAGAGTCATCATAATATCTAAATCAACCTCTATGTGTGTGCCAAATTTTAGTAAAATCGGTTCTGCAGTTTTTGCGTGAAAGAATAACAAACAAACAAGCAAACATACCTACAAACTTTCCCATTTATAATATTTGTAGGATTTTCTTTCTTGATAATGCAGTTTTCTATTAGTGAATTAATGGTTAACACAAGTCTAATAGTTTTTGACCCTATTCGAAACAAATAAGAAAGTCTTTCATCTTTACAACATATGTATTTTCTATATCTTCTGATTATATTTTTTCGTATAGATGAGCTGCTGTTACCGCCGTGCGAGGCTTATTCGGCCACAGGGCAGCAATGACAGCAAAACGAAAAACCCCTATGGTTGTGTAACCAAAGCAGCAGTAACCAAAACAGCAATGACAGCAAAACGAAAAACCCCCATAGTTATGTAACCGAAGGCAGACTTGTGAAACCTACATTTATGCATGCGATTCATGTTGCCGGGCTATGTTGCCCTGGTACTCGTAAGGTACAAGCGTGTTAATACGTCTATGTTCCCCGCCCGGACACGAACCCGCGACACTACCGTATCGGGTTACTGATTTAGAGTCGATGTATTGAGTACAAGCGCTGGCCGGCGTGTATATAATGTATGGTAATGTTGGTACAGGCGAGGTCGCCGGTTCAATCCCTGTTAATGGTGTGGAAAATGGAGTTGTATGGAATTATTGTTGATATAACACATATATCTCCATATCGACGTAATCTGGCTGCAAAATAATAAAATATTATGTTGTTCGAGGAGCAAGGCTTCTATGGCCAGCGAATTAGGTAGCACTTTAAAAAAAGATAGGAATTATTATAGTGTGAAAAAAATACAAAGAGTACTTTAGTACTATTATATTATATAGTATAATAAATTATAATAGTTTGATATATTTTAAGTAAAACTTTTAAGAAAACATTAAAAACTTAAAATTTTGTAAAAAAAATCCTTTAAAAATAATAAAAATGAGTGCCCCAAGAGTTTGTAAAATGTTTGAAAAAGATAGGCTGAAGACGCCGCTTTCTCATTTATTTAGTTTAGGAAATTTTGAATGGTAAAATTAAAATTTCATTAATTAACTTGTCTGTAAACAAAAACAAGAAATATTCTCTACATTTTAGTCCAATATTAATTTTCGTCGTTAAAACGGCGACAAATTAATATAATTATGTTAGATTTTAATCTAACATAATTATATTAATTTGTTATTTTTAAGTAGAAGGGTAGCCGATGGTTTAGTTTCGGCAAATTTGAAAAAAAGTACTTACTCGGATCAAGTTGTTTATATATTATATAACTTCTATTTCTCTACCTAAATTTACTCTAATTACTTAACGCTAAGAACTGTAGATTTAGAGCAATAATAAAAAAGAAATAATAGTATCATTCAGAAATACCGAAAAGTGGAACAAATGGAAATATATCTCATGCATTGACATATTTTCCATATTTTCTCGGATATTTTCTCCTCTATTATACATTGAATATGATTATTTACCGATATTTTTTAGTGGCTATGTAAAATTCCAAGAGAAACCTTTGCGCAACACAAAGTACTGCGGGTAATCTCAACTAATATTTATCGCGGTAATCGGTACATGATTTGTGCGTCTTGTTCGCGTTACTCCGAAACGCTGTAACTGAAATCGTAAATTGACATTTCAACATAAAGGTGCGGATAGATTATGGGATCCGAAGTAGCCATTACTGTCGAGCACGTAACAGCTGATATTGTTGTTATATTTTGTTATTTATTGTTGTCGCTGTGCTCGCCACTTGGCATGGAATCATAACTTAAGTTTCTAGTATTTATTTATAGTGGAAAATAAAATACACAATGAATATTATATAGATCATTATTATACCTAGTCTAGCCATAAGTTCTGTTACAAAGAAAAAAAAAATTTTTATGTTGCAACTAACATTCATTACTTTTACAGTGTGTTAGTTTAATACACAAATATAAAACAATTAAAAATATAAAAAGCTTATTCGAAGTGGTCTTCATTGGCTGCAATACAGTCCTTTAATAGTTATCAATGGAAGCATGCACTCTTTCCACGAGGAAATTTTTCACTGCCAATTGTATGCGTTTTAGGGACTCCAAAATATCATGGCTTTTAGAGCAAGCTGTACTCTCTAAAACTGACCATAAATCATAATCTAGCTAATTTAGATCGGGACTAGACGACGCGACGGTCAGTCTTCGGCTCTGATGAAGTCCGAGACGTTCGCTTCCAAGCAAGACTGCGTGAACAGAGCTTTATGTCCCGGCGCCAAGGCTTGCTGGAAGGTCCATACTTGGTTATTGAACATGTTGTTATTAAGGGCTTAACTACCTTCTCAAGAATGGTATTTTGATACACTCGTGCCGAAGTTGTGATACCTTTTTCACAAAAATATGGCTCCGTCACTCCCTCATAGCTAACAACAAAATCATCACTGAAGTTGGATAATGCCCACGTTGCACTCTGTCGACTATTTGGGAAACTTCCTTAGAAGTTTGAGCATAAGTACGGTCATTTCGTTTGTTAAAATGTTGCTCAATTGTAAAATTTTTCTCATCCGCAAACAAAATTTTTCTGTGACCTCCCATTGCGTATTGCTTCAGTACCTAGTTGTTTCGATTTTACTACCCTATTCATCTTTAATTTATCAGTTAAGAAATTACCACTCTTATAGGCTGTAAGTCCTAAGTCATCTCTTAAAATACGCGACTGGGTTCTAGGTGCTATCCTTATTTCCCGAGATAAAATCTTTAGATTTCGAACAGGATTTCTTCGAATTCTTTCCCTTACTGCTTTGACCACCTTTTTCGTAGGAACACTACGTGGACGCCCACATCTTTCTCTGTCACAAACAGAGGAAGTCTCATTATACCTATTAATAGCCCGGTCAATAAACATTTGACTAATACCAAGTGTAGTGTGTGTGGCTCCATACCTACTTTGTGTAATTCAATCACAGCGATTCATTTCTCTTTATCACCCCACTCCATTTTAATATCGCGTCGTTAATATCGTGTTGGCTCCAAAGTGAAAAAAATCTATTTTATGAAAATCAGTTCAACAGTTTTACGTGAAGGAGTAATAAACAAACGAACATACAAAACTTTCGCATTGTTAAAAAAAAGTGTGTGCTTGAGACCACACAACTGAAGCAATACTTAATTATTGATTTTCATTACCATAGATAAAATGACTTAACATGTCATATGATACTTATTTTTTAAATACAAAAAGTTTCACTAAAATCGGATTTGAATTTTGAATTTGAATGACAACTTCTATTGACTTCACCCGATGCGTGATTTTTGTAACGCTCTCGTGAGCATACTCCCCTTACTACGTTTTACTTCAAAAAGAATCATACAAATATCTTTTTGTACTCCAACGTCATCAACACAACTCACATGTCCACAGCCCACAGGCCACAAGCGCAGATATTAACTGGTATTTATCAGGCTGGTTTATACGTCTGCGGTACAAACATTTCTGTCGGGCCGGGCGTTAAGATATCGTATCTGCGCCGCTAATGCTGCGCTAACTCATGTGCACGCGCCTCTACAATGGCGTAATGTCCCCGGCTTGGGTATCGAGGGCCCTTTTGGGTTTTACATAACGTGTATTAATGTTTATTTGATTATGTATTTATATACGATGACATAGATTATGGAATTTTAGAAACGACATTCAATTACATTAAACTTTCTGTTCCTTTTTTAAACAGGCGATCGAGAAATTGCCTTTGCACACTGACGACCATAGATTTCCGCATAGTTGTTATTCAGATGTAAGTATCTGTCTTTGTTCTTATCCGTTTACATGGGCCACAGTAAAATCATAACTCGTACGAAATGCGACAGATTTTTTTGCTTTTTTTGCGTTTTCATTTTGTGACTGTATCAACTGAGCGAGAGACAAATGGAAGACAGCTGCAGTGCCCTAAATATTTTATTAAGGGCTTTTAGTAAGTACTTCTTATTAGAATATACAGCAAAATATATTAATGTAAAGTTACTTTTGTATAATAAAATACTGTAAAGTTTATCAATTTTTTAGCATATACCTAGGTACTGGCAAGTGTGAGATGACTTCCCATTAGATGGATGAATGACCTGAAGGGGTTGCTGGCAGCCGCAGTATGCAAGCTGCATCGGAATTACGATCGGTTACCCAGGATGGGATTATGGAAAAGGCTTATGTTTACTGAATGTTCTGCAGCAGAGAGTAAGGAAGAGGAAGGAAAGAGAAAAACCAAAAATGCCAACAGTCCAAATTTAAAACTTCGTTAAAGAAAATTTTATTTATTTAAATTATCATCCAGTAGTAGTGGGCCTTTGTCCGAGCAGTAGAGGCCCTCCGCCTGATGATGATGACGATGTTGATGATGATGATGATGATGATGGTGATGATGATGATGGTGATGATGATGATGATGATGATCAAGTAGTAAATAACAGTAATAAGTCTTGTACAATAAACAGTGCATTTTTTGTTTGTTTTCTTTATTTTTATAAGTACTACAAAACTCTTGTTTAAATGTGTAACAATATAATAATTGTCCTAAATAAAGCTCTATTCTTATAATATAACCAACTTAACGGATTTTATCAAGTTTTATTTAATTATTTAACAAGATAAAATAACTGTGTAAAATAATTGAAGTTAAACAATTAAATAAGCCATAATAACATCTGTTAAAGTTATTGTATTGCAATGAGCAACATTCGCGTAGATTAAGACAACATTAAAGCTGTATTATATTCTTTGACCTTCTTTTATATTCTATTCCATAATTACCTAGTTAAGTTTACATTATATTCCCATAAAAAAAAACACACAAAACTCATAACCGCTGGCTGAACGTGAAACCGTTTAGCACCACATACAGCCGCGCTGTGCGGTAATAGCCCCTCGACGGCGCTCAGGTGTTACGTGTGAATACCCCCTTGAAAACTAGCGAGGAAAATGGCGCCAAAGTTTTTCACTTTTCCACATTATGAATACTGAGGAAGATTTTCGCCATTATCGCTATTATGTTGAGTGCGCACTTCTCGTGTGTCGTTAAATGTTATGCATGTTATGAGTAATGAATGAATGAATAAGAATGAATAGGTTGGGAATGAATAAGAACAAAATGGTCTATGAAATGTCTCGTATTTATAATGAGTGCCTTGCTGCATTATATTTGAATTGGCTGACTTGACTACAATGGTCTAATACAACAACAAAACGTACAGGTTTAACAAAAAATCGATTCTCAGGTCGAAGGAACAGTTTATTGTTTTTCAATATCTAATAACATTTCGTCCCATAGATGGCCAGAGCAATCGATTCGATGGAGCCTACAGCCAGTGGTTCCCGCTATGTTCTGCGTTGCACTTTGTACCTACGGCTGAAAAGAAGGAATAAAGTTTCGAAAACCTTCCATAAGTCCCAGTCTCTGAAAATTGAAGTGGACTAAATCTTTACTACTAAATCTAACTTAGGTACTTACCCACTAACTACTAACTTATTAAAATATTAAAAATAGGTTGAAATTAACCTGGTAGCTATAAACAACTTTTATTTTAATTACATACACGAGCACAATAATGATTAACAAATTTTTAAATAAACTTAAAAATTGTAGGAACAAAAGATAAAGGACATAAAAAATTACATTTCAAAGTGACAGATGGTGGTGTCTCGTGGCTGGAAAAGGACGTGAAGCGATTGGTCCAGAATCTGATTCCTCTTTGCTCGTGACGGACCACCGGAAAAAGGGAATGAGAGAACAAAAAAATACGTACTTGGGCATTATGATATGGGCTGCGCAGTTGTCTAGGCTCTATATAGATGGCCTTCATATTTTTATACAACATAATCGGCCTACCACACTGTCCCATCACTGCTACTCCTGTGTGTATGTGATCTTCAGCGATCATCACTTGCGATCCTTTGCTTTGATTTCAAATAACCCGAGTAAAATTCCAAAACTGTCTCTATCCGTGATAAGGGCTGCCGAAGCCGAAATTCAGCTAGAAGGACATCTTGAGTACCAAAAGCTAAAATAAGGAAAAGAATAATCCATATTACTATTTTTATTTAGCCAAGTTAAATGATTTTATCCTACTGCCGAGGTCCCATGTCGTCCTCTAAAAGCAATCACTCCAGAAGTTTTGAATACACAAGAGCACTGTTGGTACTAGGAGCGAAGAAATGAAAATATGTAATGATATAATGTTCTCATCATTTACATTTTATGGTCACGGTCCAAGAGACAAGCGAAAAGGAAAAATAAGACAAAATAATAATGACACAGATTTTTTTAAGTTTGGCCGACAGTTCCTATTGCTCCTACCTCCGAATCTCCAAGATCGACAGTAATCAATACTTAAAACCTTTGATTTAATTTACAACCTACCATGTGCTAAAGAATTACAGACCATTGACAAAATAATACCAGAAAGAAAATATGTATTCCAAAGCGATATGAACCTATCTATGTTTTTTTAATACGGTTCTACTGGGTAAAAGGCCGGGAAAGGCATGTGTCAGCATGAGAAGCTTGTCACTATTGACTGTTGCCTTAGATCTGTCAGAGGACACGTAAGCCCCTGGGTTTGCTCCACATCGTCAGCGGCCCGCTACCCTCTCGTGGCTTGTGCGGCGTCATCAGTGTAACGTGCGGACGTGTCATTAGTCGGGTGATGAATGCCGGGCGTTAATGTGCCTCCCATTCACTGACGCGTCGACACGCGCGCGCCGTCACACACTTATTCTGATACGCCTAATAACGCCTCGGATATTGATACATCAATATAATAAGTGTCTGGTAAATGTTCGACCATTACTAAACCATTATTTTTTTAATAGACATGCGGCAATCATTTTTCTCCGCATATTAGGGGACTAGCGGAAAATCGTGTTGTTTTAGAATAGTATTTTTCCATTGAACAGAACTAAACTCTACAAAGTAAGCGATACCGAAGGAAAAAAAATTAAAGTTTTCAATATTTCTGATTCATCCGTAATATTATGCGCGCGTGAGTTAGCTAAGTTTTCTTTAAGGAATTTTCTATTTTTATAAAAAAGATAAAGATCATATTAAGGAATTAAACTCATCAGCGTTACCGATTTTAGCATACCTCTCGCTCACACGATATTATAGATAAGTGACAGCTATACGTGTCGAGCGATGTTGCCCATGGAGAGGGGAGGATAAAGGAGGGCAGCGCATCTGTATATCATCTATGCGGATGTACATGACCGTAGGTAGTCATGAAATTGACCCCTACTGATAATTTGGCTCCTTATGTTACAAAAAAATCCATCTCATCATTAAACGTATAGGGAACAAGCTTCTAGACTGCCACGCTATCTAGTGGCTGAAATGTGAACCGAATCCTAGCAAATTTTCATTTGTACGTATGATATGACATATGTCAACTTGTCATTGTCATTATTTTTTGCTTAATGTTTTGCTAGTATTTGATTCCTAAAATGATCACTAGGGCGGCAAAAGTGCCTCCTCTATTTTTCCTGCACGTTCCCTATACGGCCTGTAAAGCGTAGGAGACTTATAATTTATAGCCTAAGTTAGTCATAGATATTTTAGCTAAATAGATAAAATATGTTAAAAAATTGCTAAAAAAGTTAATGCTTTTTCACTTGAATGTATCTACAATTACAATAAAACTGCTGTAACGGATTTGATCGTCGTTTTCAACGTGGCCGACGTTTCAGCAACTTTACGGCAGTCACGTTCACGAGGGGACGGAACCTACAGATATCCTTATGTTATTTAAAAATTGTTTTATTTTAGTTATTCTAATTTCCTTTTTTTTATGGTATAGGAGGGCAAACGAGCAGCCGGAGCTATTTTCACGACTACCGACGCCCACAAACATCCGTATAGAGGCTGTACAGATGCGCTGCCCTCCTTTCTCCTTCCACCTCCTTGGGCCACCGGCTACTTGCACACCGCACGAAACGCGACAGCACAGGTGTCACTTTACGCCGGTCTCGTGTAAGCGAGAGGTACCTCCCCGGTCGTCGGCCCAATTCGACTGCATGCAAGCATGCAGTGTGGCACTACCTCTTAAAAAATTCTAATGAACTGATGTAGCTTTTATTATAAAAAATGTTGTATGGAATGTATGTCTATTTATGTGAAGTTATCTTTGTTACATAAAATTGATATAATAAAAAAAATATCTATATTCAGGTTGATCCGCTGCGGCATAAGATAAAAGAGGACAGAGACTGCATAACTGCTTCGGAAGACGTCAGTATGGTTGCATGTAGTGAACCATAAAAAGTATTTAAAACAAAAAAAAGAATAAACGAGCAGAAGAAATGCCAATAAATACATAAATATATCGATATGGATGAATCTTAATAAAATAAGGACAAAGAATTTTAAGTCTATAGAATGACATAATATATTCTGTGTGATTTAGAATGTGTGTGTTTGTGCAACTCTAGCAACCTTGTGTGAAACTACAAAACCTACAAAGGAATAACAAGTCTATATTTTTGTCGTGACGTGGTTTCATTTTATCATGTTTCAAATCAAAATCTTCCACAATTTTAATTCAAAAAAAGTCCTAAAACTAAAGTTTACATTATCGTTTGCATTACTGAAGATTCAAGTATCTCAAAGCGTTGTGGTACTATCACTAGAGAGAATCACATCGCATCTCCCTCGCTTCCATACCGCCTCGGTAATAACACCTCGGCGCCCGCAAATGTATGAATTAAAAAAGATTTTTAAATAAAATGCATAACTGCTCCATTGAATAGAGTAGCGGCTTACATTTAGATGTCCTGTTGTGGATGAATGTGGATCATTACGATCCGCGCAAATGGATGAAAATTACTGTGAGAGCGATGCGGTGTAGTCAAATCGGGTCGGAATAAGCGGAGGTACCTCTCACTTACTCGAGCTTGTAGTGATAGCTAAGCTAGCACGCTTGTGTGAGGTTCCGGAGTAAGGATGGCCAAATATTTGAAAAGTTCTGGTTGTGTGGATATTTATGGACGTTAGCTACCGCGCACGTCGGGTGCTTCGACACATTTACTCTTCAGTTATAAAAATGGGTAGAGAATATCTGTTTTGATCACCTGATAACAATTGCCTACGGATCAAATACGGCACGACCGGGGAGGCATCTCTACTACACAAGACCGGCGTAAAGCGACAGCTGTGCTGTCGTGTTTCGCGCGGTGTGTAAGTAGCCGGTGGCCCATGGAGGTAGGAGGAGAAAGGAGGGCAGCGCATCTGTATAGCCTCTATGCGGATGTCTATGGGTGTCGGTAGTCATGAAAATGGCTCCGACTGCTCGTTTCTCACCCTATACTACCTATTAAAAAAAAACTTTAATAACACAACACACATGCCCGATGTGTTGAAACAGTTTTCGATCTATACCGCTGTAGTGGAGTGCCCCGGATCTATCAGCCACAGGAAACTCCAGCACCTAAGTAAAGGGTAGATTTTCATTACAAAAGGGTCATTTCAACTATTTAGGCGACGCCGACGACGTCTCAGCTGTACGAGTCAAGTAAACATGTTATCCTTAAACCGGTCCACACTGATGGCCCTGACCTCCAAGTAGTAGGTTAATATATTCAGTCTGGGCAGCCATTGCAATTTGGAAACTTGGATTGAAAATTTGGAACTTCTGGACTTCTGGAACTGGAGAAGAGAAGGATTCAGTTGGGTTAAAGCAATAGTCGGAAAGTTTCGCCATATTCCTACTACTGTGTGGTACTATAGTGATCTTCCCAACTGCGGAAAAAGAGAGACATATGTTCCCTAATCGTCTCTCTAAATCTAAAAATAGAATAATTTTCACTAGTCCTAGATTTTTCCGTAGCTCTTCGGGCTTTTTAATGTACTACGTTTCTTCGTCTGACAGAATTCGTAACGGATTCATACGGCACAGACCTAAAATATCCAACTAAGAACTTGCTGAGGTATAAGACGCTTCGTAGAAGAGAACAGATAGCAGCTAGTCAAGCCAGATTAGAATGGCAAACGCATTTCGAAAGGCGAAAATTAAGAAATAACACTTATTCACCATGTTATAAGATGGTCTCTACATTTTAGCCGATCCAGGATAAATGCTAGTGACAGGAGATCAGCCGACTTAGCGTTCAACAAAAGCCTCCTGTCTTATGCATTAGACCAATGAATGCTGATGATGTCACATTTGCTTTTTATCGATAAAACCGAGCAACGATAAAGAAGTTCGACTTCAAAGTTATCGTCTACAGCTTTATAAAATCACGCCACAATCTAGCACGCGTGTCAAACGACGTGTCATCAAATAAACAGGAGTATTAAGTTCGGTCCCGTCCCTATTAGAGTAATGCTCCTGGGAGTTTACGCCATCACGCGTCATCTGATAGGGATGTGTCGACAAATAGGGCTGTTACCGTTATTTATGGATGCAGCTCGATGAAAATTTATCGGGTGTTGGCATTTGACGAGTTTAAGGCTGAGTTTTTTGTGTTATACCGATGAATCGATATACGTTAGTGTTGGGCATTTTTGTGATGTTATTATCGATATTTTAGCACAAAATAAGAGAACATATAAATACTCGATCTTATTTGGAATTCCCTTATCAAGAGGATTCAAACGAGGGCCATTCTTTGGGAACTGGGCATCTGAAGCGTCAGGCTTGTTAAATAACCAAATTCACATCGATAAAATCAGTTGAATTAGTTTTATTGTAATGAGTAACATTCACTTAAAGTATCTTTCCATCCACCTCAAATGTTGAAACTCTTCAAGCCATTTAGGCTCTAGTAAACTAGCAGAAATCTACATAATTTATTACATCCATATGCTTTAAAACATTGCCTTCTTTCTGACACAGAGTGGTCCGACGTTCCATAACAAAGGAAAGTCACACTCAATAACTAGAACACCCAATAACCCCATTAGACAAAAGGCAATAAAGTAAATTTCACCACACATGTACCCGCACTCATAATACCAAATCACTGAGCGTATCACGGCCATAGACCATAAACATATCATAGACAATATCGTGGACAATAACCATAGACGATATTTCATGGACAATAACCATAGACAGTATCTCATATACACATAGACAATATTCGACGCTCGCCTTTGGCAGTGCATTATGAAATTTATTCGGAACGAGGCAGTAAAACAA
>LUGF01050524.1:175906-206281 GCA_001625245.1 Calycopis cecrops
CCAGTAAATATATATTTTAATTCCTCCAGTGTTAATTGAGTCATCAAGGCGAAATGACGATAATGAAACTCATCGATTAAAATTAGTTTAATCTGTAGCCTGAAATGTAAAAACTACATACAAAACGCAGTCAGTTCAAAATGATCTTCGAAAAACAGTGACTTATACAAGCTAAATGTACTAATCTCACTCTGAATGAACTGTTTTTACAGTCGCCTCGGTGTATTAATTGTGATGCTCCTTAGCAAATGTCGTAAGTGAAGCGTGAACCGCGTCGTGTAATTGACTTCCCACGAGTGCCGATACTTTTTACCAGACCGTGTATACTCGCCATTACATTATACAGAGTGATTAATAAGAGTCAATAATCATGTGAGATGTCATGAACATTATTTATTTCTACCAATGTTGTACAATTTGTTTAAAAATAATCATACACCTTTTATCACATAAAATCGTCATTTGTTTGAAACAAAAAGTACTTACCCTAGAATTTTGTAACATACATGCATACAGGCCAAGCTTTTAAAAAAGGCATGTTAAAAATAGTTGATTGGAAGACATCAAGACAAACTATCTAGTTTAATAACTAAATAATGTGAGGCAAACTGACAAAACAAAATTATTTAATGCCACTAATTAATCACGTTATACTAATCATTATTAAGTAAATTAATAAATAAATAAAAAAAAAATATATTCGTAATTGTAATGTTTGGTAATAACAGGCATCAATTAATTGTATACATTACGCACTTACATTTATAAAGAATAGTAGAAGCAATAATAATTATGTTTCAATAGGTGCAAACTAAAATTTTTACGCAATAATATCGACTGCAAAACATAAAACACACTTTATAAAGTCACATTACTTTGACAGACGTAAAAATAGAAATCTGGAGAGCGATGGAAATAAAAAACATCCCGTATAAAAGAAAACCTCGTTACTCGAACCACATCTGTCCCTCGAGCGATCTAATACTTCCAGAGATGTCCAGCCATCCGACGAGTGTGTACACACCTTTATAAACAGTTTTAGGAAATTTCAAATTTATTACTACCTTCATAAGGTTTATATCTCTTTGTGTGCGGTTTTAGTTATGACTGTTTGTGTGTGGGTGTGATGGAAATGAATGCACGGGAAAGGAAAGCACGTATTCGACGCGGTGGAAAAAAAAGTTATTTCATTCATAAACCCGATGGTATTGAGGTTCGAGTTTTTTGTGTGTATGTCTTTGGATGGTGCATTTAACACACTGTCTGCGCCGTCACGCCTGTTTCTGCTCGTGATCGAATCGGAGTGTGGCCCATTCATGTTACACTGCAATTAACGTGGTAGCGCTTGAGTGGTCGCGGGTCGGTTAAGCAACGTCGGGTGAAGACAGGAGACGATGGGTGACCGTATAGTGGTAAATTCTCTAAGAAGAGCGGGCAAGAACCAATTAAGACGATGTCTTAATAAATGAATTTTCAGTGCCGCCTAATATTTCAGTTTTGAGAGGAAATACTACAATGATTCAATAGCGTCAAATTGTGTCAATAGGATAAGGGACAAATAAGCAGATTATGGATGACTATCACCGCCCATAGACATCTGCAAAACTTGAGGCTTTGCAGGCGCGTTGCCGGCCTTTTAAAGAATAAGCTCTTTTCTTGAAGAATCCCAGGTCGAATAGGTTCGGAAATATCGACTGTTGCAGCTAGTTCCATAATGAAGCTGTGGGTGGTAAGAAATTGTTCCTGAAACGCACAGATTGGGACATATAGGTAGTGGTGGAACTTGGCGTTCTGCCGCGTCTAAAATATGTCCTAAAGTGGAACTCCGCTGCAGGTAACAACCCGAACAACTACTCGGAACGTTCCCCGATGTTGATACGGTAGAAAATGGAGAGCGAGCCTACATATCTCGGTAACGCCAGAGAAGTTTGCAGCATGTCATTAATATGCAAAAGAAAGAGAGCGTGGGAGACAAAACACAGCCTTGCGGACCACCAGCATCGACAGATTTGAGGTCTGAGCATGCACCATCGACGACAACCTTAATACTACGATCTGTCAGAAAACTAGTGATCCAATTGCATAATTTCCTGGGTCATCTACAAAAGGAGCGCTTTATGCCATACCCAATCAAAGGCCTTGGCTATATCCAGACTAACCGCCAATGCATCCCCCTTCGTTTCAACTACCCGCGCCCACCGGTGCGTTAAATAGGTTAGAAGGTCTCCAGCCGAAGGTCCTTTACAGAAACCATATTGACGGTCGCTGAGAAGTTGATGTAATCTTCATCACCATATACATATAGGAAAGACACATCCACAATAAATAATTAATCTACTATTGCTAATTTGTACTTTGTAGTTAGTTATTTATGTATTTAAAGTAAGTGTATTAAGGAAATATTTGGATTCAATTTCAGGTAGAAAGGAAAAATCTGTCTTTTTAAAACAGCCAGCAAGCTACCCAACCACTAATTCAACGTAACATTGCCGTGTTTCGTGCGACATTATTGCGCCAATAAATCAAATCAGTCTAGCCCAGTCTCCGGCTAAATTAAACCAAAAACAAGGCAACAAGTCGTAATATATCGGAATGTAATTACGTTTTGTAATGAGATTTACTATCGTTAACACACATACTTGCGCAATGGTTTACTTCGCGCCAAATTGTCGGCACTTGTTTTATTTTCAATTAATTGAATTTTTTAATCGTTATATAATTAACTAGTATTAGTTAGGCTAAGTAGAGGGGAAATCTAGGGTGACGAATCAGAAAGAAATTATTTTTCATTGATGACAAAATTCATAATCATCATCACAATGTTTCAGAGCATTTTTTCCCTTTTTTTTCATTTTCCCTTCCCTTTCCCCCAACATTTTCCCTGTCAATGTTCCAATAGAGGTAACCAAACAACGTTTGTCACATCAGTACCTATATGATGACTTGACGCTGATTTTCTGTGACCCCTAATTTTCCTGATTTTCATGTCACAAATTTGACTGACTTAACTTTTTAGACTTCCGTTCCCTTATGAGGGACTGATCAGTTGCCGAGATGACTCGGTTTATAATACATCTGGGGCGCTAGTACAAGCGGCAGATGGCACCCGCAAGGTTTGAGCTAGCATTCAGCTCATACACCCCATCAGATCTCACACAAGATCTATGGCAATACATAAACGCGAAACCAAAAAATAGTATGAGCTAGTGTTGAGCCGAGCTGCAGGTGAACACACATATATAGCTTATCATCTGTCGAACGTGTTTTTTTAGTATAAGAGGGCAAACGAGAAATCAGAGCCATTTTGATGACTACCGAAGCCCAGACATTCGCGTAAAGGTTATACAGATGCGTTGCCCTCCTTCCTCCTCCACTGCCCATGGGCCACCGGCTACTTACACAGCGCACGAAACGCGATAGCGCAGCTGTCACTTTACGCCCGTTTCGTGGAAGCGAGAGGTACCTCCCCGGTCGTGCCGGCCCAATTCAGCTACATGCATGCACCTCTTACGACAATTACGGATAGTAAGTTTCCTGTGGCCTAAGAGCTTAAGAGGGCAACGCAATTACATAACAATTAAGCATATATGTGTGTCGGTACTCATCAAAAAGGTCCGACTTGTAAATCCACATCGTCAATGAACTGAAGGCGTCAGTAATTATTTACTACAAAAACTCGCTCGAGTAATAGCTTTCGCCTCGATCTCACAATGCTCCATGAAATGAGCCTTCACCGCCACCGAGTTACGCATCATCACCGGACACTACTAACGGTTCTCGAACTATGTATATATATAAAACTCAAAAGTGTGACTGACGTAGTGATCTATCAACGCACAACCCCAATCACTGGACGGATCGGGCTGAAATTTGACATGCAGGTAGATGTTATGACGTAGGCATCCGAAAGGATTTTTAAAAATTCAACCCCTAAGAGGGTGAAATAGGGTGTTGAATCTTATAGTGAACCGGTGGTAGATGAAATTTTTGACGTTCAAAAAGCAAATTTATAAATTCTATATTGAATAAAAGTATTTTGATTTTGATTTATGTGGATTTCTTAGCAATTAAACGCGGGTGAAACCGCGGGGCATAACTATTACAGATATATTTATTGATGTACAATTGTGAAATTTGTATTGTAACTGTAAAATTTACAGCATACACGGAAAATGCGTAAAGTGCAAAATTATAACTGTCACAAGAAACCTATGGAATGAAAAAAATTACGCAGCGAAATCTCTTCACGCACACGTCATATTTACAATACCCCATTTTTGCGACGGGGGTTAGAAACAGTAATTAGATGCTCCTTTCTGGTTCTAAACAGCCTGTAGGTCGTGCTGATAAACGACATTTCAACCAATGGCCTTTGTCCAGCAGTGGTCTTCCTCCGTTCGATGATGATGATGACAATGATGATGATGATGATGATGATTATGATGATGATAATGATGATGACGATGATTATGATGATGAGGATGATGATGACGATGATGATGATGATGATGATGACGATTCGCTGGTTCTTTTGGGACTAGAATTTACTGTAACTTTGTTTTTGGCGATTTCAAAATGAAAGTTTTGTCACGAATACTTTCTTTTAAGAAAGGAAAACTTATTTGTCTTGTTGTCTATCATGCATTTCTTAATGTTTTATAATCGCTGTTTCTTGTAAGTCCGTGAACTCAAAACCACTAAAGCTTAAATCAGGTTGTGTTTATTTACACTTTGTTTTAATAAAGACTTGAACAGTAAGTAGATACCTATGCTAACTAAAGAACTAAAAACTTGCTAACGGATATTTACAATATTACGTCTATGCATTTCCATACAGGATTTTTATTATAATAGATAATTTTGACAAACCTAAGTACAAAAATATGTTCAACTAGCTTCCGCCCGCAGCTTCGCCCGCGTGTATTTAGTCCACTACTTAATGGATGTTATTATATATATAAACCTTCCTTTTGAATCACAATAGGTATCTATTTTCAAAAAATCTATCAATATCTGCTTTTTTTTTTTATTTTAAAGATCTAAGCATAGACACACAGACGGCGGAAAGCGACTGTGTTTTATACTATGTAGTGATTTCTCTAACCAAGAGCCAAATGCATCATTAAACATACCATTAAAATCAGCTGTAAATTAATTACTCGCAGGCCGCACGGTTAAAGCGCGCCCAAGTTCAACTTTGATTAATATTATAATTTCAATAGATTCGCTAATAGAATGTATCTTTTGTGTCAAATCTGTTTTGCGTCGGCCAGCACCACGCACCGCGGCGTATCGTGACACAAGTAATCTATTGTCAACGTGTCTGCCGTCACGTGACTCGTTCCATTTGCGTTGTCAATCAACGCTGGAAGACAACGGCCATTATCTGCCTCCAACGGAATTTCAGAGAAATAAATAGGTGAAGTAGGTTTTAGGAGCCAGAGCCTTGGACGGTAAAATGGCCCCTTTAGGCACTCCCGCTTACACGATGTCACCGCACGTGCGATTTCTGCGCTTCTAGTGGCTTATAGGAGAAGAGGGGAAAAGGAGATTTACATAATCGGCAAAGCGAAATTATCGACTGCCATGACGAAAAAAAGAATGTAAAAAAAAAATATCTTTCTTTTCGTAGACATCTCCTTCAAGGAGGTAGTATATATTTACCACAAAACGGATAATGGCTGATAATGATTGTGTCACTTTTGAAAATAGCAAATTATTACGTCACTCCCACACGAACCATTGCACAAAGCAAAAAGCCGTTTAACCGCGCAATTCCAAGTCTATTTCCCTTAAAATATCGCCTGTCATATGTCGAAAATAACAAATGTTATGTCCTAGAGGGACGTAGGGCCTATTGGGCCGAAGTTGGCGCGAGCATGTGAACGGCTCAATCAAGGTTGAGCAATGTTACGTCGATGTGTTTTGACGTGTCCTGTGCAAATTGCTACAATTACGTACAGATCTGTGTCAAGTGACTGGGGAGAGCGGGGTTGATTGGACTGAAAATTGTATATAGGCTGAGTTACGCGTTATATTTTAATTGTTATTTTATGCAGCTCTGAACAGAGAAAAATGGAAAAAGGGGGGGGAGGCCTTTTCTCAACAATGGGACATATAATGGGCTTTATATAATATAATATGATTGAAATATTAGTTATTAAGCTACCCTTTATAGTTTAGACACAGATGATATTGAGATGCAGTGTCCGACAATCGATTTTTAGCAGTGATTAAATATAAAACATTCACTAGAAAGAAAGAAAAGAGATTTATTTGAGCATAAACAAGAGACAAGTACATTACACATATCTGTAATATTTTTTATTTTATTAAACTTTAATTTCGATGCTGTGTGCCTCTTAGATGCGTTAAATTGGTTTAGTTCAGCACAAGTCAGGTAAACCTGATAAGCATGTCACATGACAGCGGTTTTCAACAAACCAAAGACCTACAGCAATGCAACATGGAAAACTCCATAACGTAATATGTTGTAGTAATTGTGATTGAATTACAAATCTACATGGAAATACAAACGTTCTGAATATAATCTCTTTGGCTTCAATTAGGCTCCCGATTCTTATATATATTTTCGTTAATATGTCCTTAACAAAGGCTAGGTACAATTATAATTCTGTATGTATAGATACTTATGCTCAAGGGGGAAAACATGCTTTTAGTCACTGAAAGGAAAATCTACCGTTAGATTCTGGGATTCAGGACCGAACGGCAGCAGGAGAGTTAAAAAGAACACCGAAATTTACGATCTAGTTTCTGAGCCAAATATCATCGGCGTCACCAAATTCCATTGGTTGCGGTGGCTTTGGACATGTCAAACGTATGGGGGAGGATCGAGCAGTTAAGAGAGCGTATGTGAGTCGGTCAACTGAGCGTAGACCAGTGCGTTGACCCTGGTCACGCTGTAGTAACGTGGTAGGAGCAGACTTGCATGAGATCCAAGCTAACAATTGGCGAGAAATTGCGAAGATCGTGCGAGGTGGAGAACTCTGGTTTTGGAGGCCAAGATTCACTTCGGGGTCACTGAGCCAGAAGAGTTAGTTATTAGTTAGATACATAAATATTTGTACCAGTAATCTATATAGTACCTACCATTATTAGGAAACGAACTAAAAATATTTCCCGCGTATAATATTTAAGTATTTAATAATAAAATATTTAAGTAATCAAATAGAAACATATTCACTGTACATTGTTTGGATTTTTATGTACTCTAAGCAATAGCAAGAATAAAAAGCGATAGGTAAGTTATAATTGTGAAAACAAATTAATGGTAACCACATTTTAAACATACATGATCTTTACGATATGTAAGCCTACCTAGGAATGATTCTTGTCTGAATTTTACGAAACTAATTAAATCGCGACGCTTTCACCTCTTAATTTAAAAATTTTACAAAAATGATACTAATAATCAGCTTAAGATATAATATTTAAAAAAATAATGTAATTTACTCCAAAACAATGTAGAACATGCGATTTTAAATAAATACAAGTAATAAAATCGTTTGTAATGCTTTATCGCGTTTTCGTTGATTTTGTCTTTTCAGCGCTTTTCACATCATAACCATATTATTTCTCAACAGGTTTTAACCCCATTTGGGATAAACACAGTAGGTACATTTGAGCCCGATCTCCTCTCGCTCACCGACACAGCCCTAAGCACACACGCCGTATCATTACAAACGTACAGACGCATTAACTGATTATATATTGTGAATGTATAAGTTCGTAATGGCCGAGATTACCGACACATGTATTATCCAGTCGTTACGTGAGACATTAGAAAATAACGACATACGTAATGTCAAACAGCTGAGCGATCATGAGCTGACTCAAATGCTGCAGATCATTGCAACAGAAAATGAGGAAAAGAGAGCGATTGTTAATATCTTCTAGTAGTTCACATCCTTATGTAAGGGAAAAAAATCTTCATAACCTCATTTTGACACTAAAATACCCCAATTAAGCGAATAGGAGAATGATACCCCTGATCTCGAAGCAGATAGTAATTATAGATGGATTACTATACGCGCAGTGACAGTAATAAGTAATAGTGATAGTAAGTAAGTGCGATAGCAGCGCACAATGAGATAATAAAGTCATCACTGACAGCTGTCAGTGTCAATTTGTCACCTGTCGGCGGTAATTGACAGCGGCTGACAAATGGCGGCGGTCCGCGATTGCGCGCGCGTCGCTTGTTTATGAATCTTTTGATTATCTGTGCTCACCGCCTTATTAGGCTCGACCGTGTTGACATTACATGCTATTGTAGTTTTTGTTGTTGTTTTAGTTCTAATATATTGTTTCTTTGGTAATAAAAAATACTTTACAGTCGTCTCTTATCCCTTATTGCTGAATATAGACTTTCTTTCAATTAAATTCAAGACAATAGAAATATGCAATAATCATATTTAATGTTCCGAAATGCTTCATTCGGGATTCATATATTGACTAGCTAATAAATGAATCATGTAGACATGCACTACATATTGTAGGACTTAGTATAAGATGTTACAGACAAGTTAAAACAATAATTTTATTCATATCAATTAGCAACAAACGTACTAAATAAGATTTGTTTTCAAGATGAATGCATCATTTATTTAAGGATAATCATTTTATCACGGTTGCTGAATATTTTTAGTATACCTACCTAAGTAATCTTTTCGCTTCGTAAGTGCTATATTTTGATTTGAGTCTGAAATTGTTCAAATATATACTTTCCTTCCGATCAGATACATATTTAAGAAAATTTATGTCGTTGTACATACAATTAATTATATCAATTATTATTGTAATTAAAATATTTCCTCAATTAACAACAAACATACACACACACCCTATTCATATCACATACCTACTTACCGAACGACACATTGTAGTAGGACTCGCCGACTCGTGCCCACTTCGATGGGCGTCAAAAATATTGTTCAATAAAATAAAATATAGTCTATGTTACTTGCTAATTATATAGCTTTTTAATAGTGAAATAATGATTTAAATCGGTCCAGTAGTATTTTAGGCTATTAGATACAAATAAACAAAGAGATCTTTCTTCTCTATAATAATAATATAGACTAGTATTTTCTTCTTGGCTCCTATGAATTCCTCACATATCTAGGTAGGCAACCCAGACTGCGCAGATTTCCTCAATAAAATACTTCATAGAATTTATTTACTCCCCCGGTAGCTCCAGCCGTCAGTTCTAGAACCCGCTAATTCCACGTATTGGTACAATTATACAACAGTAGTGTTGCGAGTCGAATTTGACACGGGTTTCGCAATGTTGCGTTCTCGTAAAAAAACGGTCCCACAGTAAGTCATTACAAAAGAGTTTCACTTCCCCGACCGTCACGTCTCGCGATCAATTGGAAATAATATTTTCGCGAGGTATAGCTCGCTGGAAGTGGCTACAGACTATACTACAATATTATATACTTATTATAGATTATTCTTATAGACTATCTGCTAGAGTCTATTTCAAAAGAATTAATCATTTTCAGGGAGTGTTATCCCAGATTGCAGTTGATGTTTCTTGCAAAATATATCTGTGCCTCCTGTGATAAGTGACACAAGTCCAAAATCTTAAATTTACAGGAGCGCGAAATTAAGATTTAAAAAAATATATTTTGTGAAACAAGGAGACTAAAATCGATCTAAGCACTAATGTTATTAATAAAAACATTCTATTTAAAAATACAATTAATTTTTTTTGATAAATATCATAAATTTAAAGAAAATCTTGATTTTTCTTGAAAAATTTACTAGCTGTACCTTATATTATAATACGAGTAAAAAAATATGTGTTAAGTGATGCAAGTTTAGTTACTTTGAAATACTAGAAAGCTTAAAACTAAGCATTAGAAATTTCTTCTGGAACCAATACATAAAGGGTAGGGGTACATTTGTTTTATATCAAGATGCACTTTTATTTACCAAATTGCTGCTACTTGTATCACTTTTCACTATATTATCTCCGAAACGCAGTAGGTTATTAGCACATACAAATTCTTGAGTAGGACCAAAAAAATCGTAAATTTTTGTTCGACTTACATCACTCATCACAGGAGGCAAAGATATTTATTACTTATTAGCTTCTACTGTGCGTATATAAAAAATCAGTTGATATAGATGGGGCTCTTTCGCGTACAGATAAAATGTGTAATAAAATTTGTGGTGTCTAGCAAGTGCCAGACACCACAATTGCTAGCTTGATTAAAAAATTCAATATTTTTACCCTTGCCTGTATGTAATTAAAACGAAATTTGTATTTTTGTAAATTATACCAAAAGACAGATATAAGTTACGATTATAAATATTTTTATTATTAAGTTACGATAATATGCATTAGATGTTATTAGATAAAATACTGGTCTAAGCCACTTCCAGTAGAGCTCTTGAGCTATATCCGTGCGCCGGGTTTGCAGTTCGGTCGTGGTCCGACTACCGTTTTGTTATTGTTCAATATGTATTCAATAATCCAGTTACAGATTAGTAGAAAGCCTTCGGTTACGTCGTGAAAGCATGACGCGTGTCCGCCCTACGACTTACCTAACGGCCATTATCGGTCGCAGTCGGTTATTAGCTGATTAGAGCGGTATTATAATGTCCACGTATGCTCTGTGTGTGTGTGCGCTGATGCCACCTACAGACTTTCGTATCTGCCAATGGTAAATGGACCAATGGTTCATTTAGGAGACGCAATGAAAAGTTTATACGCTAGTGTGAGGCGTTATTGTTGTGTGCGTGTGTAAAAATGTAGACGAATTATATTGCACTAGCTGCGCCCTGCGGTTTCACCCTCGTAAATTTCGATCCCGTGGAAAGTATAAAGTCATCCCGTGGCATCCCATAGGAACATTTTTCGGGATAAGACTTCATGAAAATTGGTTGAGCAGTTTTTGAGTGAAGGAGTAACAAACAAATAAACAAACATACAAACTTTCGCATTAATAATATTAGTAGCATTGAGTATAGTGTTATCCAAACGCCTCTAAAAGAGTATGTAATGTATTAGTAAAAAGTATGTAATGTATTTTGCATATTATGTGTGTAGAGACATCAACAGACAACATCTTGATGACGCGGTGGCATTGCGTATATTAAAATACTAACTCATCCCCGTGGTTTCACCCGCTAAAATTCTGTCATAGGACTGCAGCGCCATCTGCCAGGCTGATTTCTAAATCAACCATTCTCCAGTCCCAATCTGTTTTTTTATATATGATGGCATATAATGACATAGCGTCTTCATTGAATACCACGATGGTCTAATCTGCGCAGCTATGGCGTGATAGTAATGTACTTAACATTAGGTAACCAAACTTCTCATCCACCATATCATAAAAAGCCTTAAACTCAAACCAATATCTTAATTACTGCGATTGTTTAATTTATAAGTTTACAGAACAATGTTTGTACTGGAAAATATATTAATAGCGGAAATTGTTTGTGTCTGTTAAGATTTCAAGCCTACTAATTTAATTTTGATATTGAACCATCGTCGTATAGGTTTTTAAGCCCCCCAAAGATGCTGCCACCCTGTCTAGTGACTTGCGTGCCTTTATGGTTCCCAAGGAGGTGCCCATACCGGACAGGCTTGGGGGGACTAAGAGCAGCTCAGCTGGGAGATCCTTCACCCGTCCCTCTGATAAGCAGATGTCGATTAGGTCGACCGGCATGGCGTATTCCATTGGTGCATTGAGTCCAGGGATCAGGAGGGAGCCTGAACCCATTGCACGGTTCCAACGTTAGAGTAGGCACTATTCAAAGGCAGCCGGACAGTCCCCAAGGAGGAGAAGTCTGGCCTTTTCACAGAGGCCAGCCTGTCGCTGGAGGGATCCTGTTGCTTGCAGATTTGGGGCCCTCCAATTATAGCGGCTGAAGGTACCCGCAGGGGTGTAGTTGGTAGTGAATCCCCGTTTGCGATCCCGACGCTGTACCCGGTTGAGCCACCCGAGCTCCAGGATAGCGTGCAGGCAATCCCCGGCGTTATAAAAAAAAAGGTACATTTAAAATACATTTAATAAAATGTTTACTATCAAGCTAATTTTGTGTTAGTAACATTTCGAGAAGTGCCGCACAATTGTCTTATAAAAAATTCTAAATTTGTTATTTAATACAGACATTGGAGGTCAAAAAAGTGTGCCTGGGACCAGCATAACGCACCACGCAATTTTTCAGTTAATTATTCTGTTAAAGTATATTAACATGTAGGCTTTTTAAAGGGAGAAACGAGCATCGAAGCCACTTTTATAATAACCGACTTACGATTATACATATGCGTTCCTCCTTCCTTTTCCCCCCTCCATGGGCCAGGCTTTGTGGACACAATATTGTCCCCAAACCCTGCCTTTAATATGCATCCGTAGTGGTTATCTTTAGGAGACTAGCCAACTGCACAGCTCAAGTGAGCGCGCAGACACAATTGCACATTCTGCTATCCCCTTCTTCTACTAGGACGGTAGTCCGACATGACCAGCAGGAAATCGAACGTAGCACCGATAGCCTTTCCAACTCACCGAAGCTTTTCGACTTAGCACTCTTAATTAGGACTAGTAAAATCCCAAATAGCTATTAAATCAGCAACCGAAGTCGCGTGCTAGTGGCAGTTCGCCGTTAAGTGAGTGCGGGTGTAATTAAAGTGAATATTTATCTTACATCGAGTTTATCAATTAGCGAAGATAAAGGCTGGAGCCAGTCGTGTCTCGGTGTTCGTTGAAGGAGCATGTTCAAGCGGTCATCATCCTCATTTAAGAGTTAGGCTCTTGTCTGATGATTTTTCAGGCGATTAAGAGATAAGCGAGCAGTAAGTTTGATGTCTACCGACGCACACAAATATCTGCGTGTGATGTGGCTCTCCTCCACCCCGACTTCCCAATCTCCTACTTTTAAGGCGGGGGTGAGCGAGCACCTCCTCAGCCATTCCAGCCCCATTCGGCTGCAATGTAACTTGGCATCTTCATCCTACTAATATTATAAATGTGAAAGTTTGTTTGTTTGTTACTCCTGCACGCAAAAACTGCTGAACCGATTTTCATGAAATTTGGCACACACATAGAGAGTAACTTGGATTAACACATAGGATAGTTTTTATCCCGAAAAATGTTCCCATGGGATGCCATGAGTTGATTTTCCATTTTCCACGAGATCGAAATTTATGCGGGCGAATTCGCGGGGCGCAGCTAGTGAATCTATAATAATTTAATTTGTCTTTTGAGATATTTTCATAGTATAGGCGGCAAACGAGCAGTGGAGTGGTAGACGGAAATGTACTGTAGAAAAAAAAAGGGAAAAGAAAGAAGAGAAAAATAAGATAGCATGGAATACAAGCACACACGTAGGACTTTATCGATATTGATAAAGTATATATAGCGCAGGTTGACCAACTGGGCTTGTGTTAAATTAAAGGTATTTAAGTGGGTATTACCAAACTTGCCCGGTGATTGTGCGTAATCGCTGATCGGACGACATAAACCAAAGCAAACGTCTCATTACAACCTCGCCAACCGCAAATTATAAATACTACTGGTGGGCCATTCTACGTGTCTGCGAGGCGAATAAATAGAAATTGTTAGAGGCCAGATAGAGCCACGTTGTTTTGCACACGATATAGGCCGAGATCAGGGAGGTACCTCTCAATCACATCTTGCGTTTCGTACGGTTTCCGATGGCCTATTAGAGGAGAAGAGGGATAGGAGGCAACACGTCTCCGTAATTATGATAGGCGGATGCCTATTGACGTAGTTAAGCAGCATTTATATACAGTGAATCTGATCTCCATTGTCCCAGTAGCACCAGGTGACAGATGTGACTCACACTGCTCATCTGATCATGAATTATCCCGGCTGATATCACGCTATCTAGTAAAGCTCAAAGCTTGTATGGTGCCTACAGAACATGCCTATGTGGTACAGACATGTCCCTTCTTTTTGTTAACACAGGTGAATGCCTTTACGTACGTTACCCAGGAGCTCGGGTGGCTCAACCGGGTACAGTGTCGGGATCGGCGATTTGGGTCGCCCGTAGCGACTAAACTCCTGCTCCCTTCGCGCTGTAATTGAAGGACCCCGGATCTACAAGCAACAGGATCCTTCTAGCGACAGGCTGGCCTCGGTGAATAGGCCAGACTTCTCCTTTTAAACAGACAGACAGTCTGCTTTCGTACATATTCGTTTTTTTATGATCTGTATCAGCGTCCCCTTTTTTGTTGACTCAATGTATTCCTTATTTACGTATGATACATAATATGGAAGCCCGTGTTGTCCCAAGACCTATGTGGGTCTCGGCACTTATTGCAATGCCGACTAAACCACTGTGGGTGCCTTCAGCCGCTATAATCTGAAGGTACCAGTTCTGCGATGAGGACCCGTCAGTTAAGCTGTCCTTAGTCTGGCCTCTCCCCCATGTCTGTCTATAAGTAGCCTTGTTTGCATAGCCTTGGGGATCACAGAGGCACTCAAGCCGAGCGGACCACGGCAAGGTCTTCGGACCTTCAAATAAGTCGTCTTCGAAAGCAATACCTATATATTTTTTTTTTATACCACGATGGTGGCAAAAAAAGCATACGGCACACCTGATGGTACGTGGTTACCGTAGCCTATGGACGCTTGCAATACCTATATCGCCCAAGCCCTACTTCTCTATACACTTTATCCTATAAAAACTCTTGCCTAAGTAGGTATTTTGTTCCTTTCCTAAAAGTCTCTTAATAACCTCTCTTTTTCTTCGCCATAGTCGGTAAATAAAAAATAAATTGCCATTGGTTAATGTAGTAGAATGACCGGGCACCGTTAGGCACATTTCGTATCGCCTAGCCGCGTAATTATACAACACATGACTCCCGGGTTCCGCACTACATGTGAACTATCATTATCATATAAATCAGTATTGAAGGGGTAATTGCGGATCCGCATATCGATAGTCCTGATTGGAATTGCTACGTGCCGATATCGATGTTTTATCGTATCGTGGCGATGTTAAAATAGTGTTGTACTGATGTGGCCCACTTCGTATATAAAAAGTAGTGTTGTATCACATCATCTTCAAGTGTTTAATTTGATTATCATTTGGAACACTTGACAATCGTGGGGATTGTACATGATCACGTGGGGTGAGACGAGGAATAGGTGTTTTACCGTGCATACCATTATAAGTACTTCAAAAAAAGTTCACTCTCTAGAGTCAGTCTGTAACGTATGTCAAGGAAATCTTAATGGTAGTTCCCGGTGGACTAGAATCATGAATTTTGGCAAGAATAAATATAATATTCATATGAATAAAAACATCCATAATTTAGTAATTTATATTTATTTCAAAGGAAAATAAAATGACTTATAAAATTAAGTAGTTCGGTTTTTATACGAGTTCCTACTATCCACGATCATCATAGGCATAGGATTCTCACTCCAAATAATTTTTTATTTCGGGCAAGATATGTCTACGCAAATTAGTAGGTGGTGCGTGATTACTGTGGCCAGTCAATCTTGGTATTTGACGCAAGACTCTCCAGTGCAGTGGGTTAAATCAATCTGCTAGGCTCAAATACATTATTCTATCCATCCCGAAAATCGAATCTAGAATCTTGAGATCTGATAATTTTTATAGAGTTAAGAAATCCTGCTAATATTATAAATGCTAAAGTTTGTATGTTTGTTTGTTGCTCTTACATTTCTCTTATATTTATATTCGCATACACTGCTGAAGAGTTTTTAATGAAATTTGGCACACACATAGAGAGTAACTTGTTTTAATACATAGGATAGTTTTTATCCCGAAAAAAAAATGTTCCTACGGGATGATTTTCTATTTTCCACGGGATCGAAATTTTCGAGATTGAAACCGCGGAGCGCAGCTATTTTTATATATTTAAGATTTTCATTACAGATATCCATGACTTGGCATTCCAACCCGCGACCTCTGGCGAATGCATACTCGCTTACGACTGCGCCAATCGTCAATCACGTCATGTTACACAGGCTAAGGCTCGTTGAGTTTTTACCGAGCACTCGCTATGAAACGGTCTAATCCAATAAGCGAGGATAATAGTTTGCGCTTGTTTGCTCCCGCGCCCCGGGCGGATGATAAGATGTAAATCACTGGTGGACAGAGTCCGTAATTGGAGCCCGGGGCTTCGCGATGACATACTCCGTCAAACCTAACGGGGATCCGCGCCGTCCATATGTCATTGTACCCGGTTAATATGCAAAAACTACGTCCCGGAAACGATTATTACAATCGATTTATTATTCATTCGATATTATCGATGTTAACGCAATCGGAATATGTGAATAAAAATGAGATGATATCGATTTTATATGATTAAAGTGTATTAGTAAATGTTAATAAATTTTGCTTGGAATCGAGAAGCGGTTTTTATGCATTATCTTTTTCTGAGCTGATGAAAATAATAATCATAATATTTGTTTGCTGTGTGATTTATTAATCATAATCATCAACATCATTAGCAGCCAGCAGTCCAGCAGGTCTGTACCAGTATCGCCTTTTTTCATTGACCCAGGGTAATACACTTACGTATGATACCTGGTATCCCTGTGGTCCCCAGACCTACGTCAGACTGGACACTTAGTAGGTCCCTGGAGACCTCCACAGGTTGCGGTCTCAAGTTAATTGCATTCAGCGGCTCCCCGAGACCTTCACCGCATCATCTGTCCGACACGACACTTTCCGGTGCGTGTCGTCTACACAATGTTAGGCTTCACTAAAAGACTTAGATTGAGAGACTTAGCTTTGGCTTTTATTATGCTTAAAATATTTTTTTTTAATTTCCCAGCTTAGGGCGAAAGGAAAGATATGTAGAAAACACCAAAGTAGCTAATTTTGATGTAAAGCAACTTCCTCAAGTACTGTCTCAGCATGAGATATTGCAGTACCGTCTCAAGCTCGGAGAACACTAAATGATCAATAATTAATAATACTCTTGTTGTTGTATTATTAGGCTCCATAGTAATTCTTCCTAATCTAAATATTATTTGAAAATTTATATTTATTTGGTAGCTTGTAGGCAACTTCCTCATCAATATTTAGCCCCAAATTTTCCAGAAACTTAACTTACGCGTATGCAACCGGTAAGGTAAGGCGATAAAACTATTATACTTTTTTTATGTTATAGGAGGGCAATCGAGCATTTCGTAACCGTTATCATGACTACCGACGCACATAGACAGCCGCATAGAGGCTACACAGATACGCTGCCCCTTCTTTCTCCTCCCACCTACATGGGCCACCGGTTACTTACACTCAGCACGAAACGCGATAAAACAGCCGTCACTTTACGCCGATCTCGTGTAAGCGAGAGGTACATCCCCGGTCGTGGCGACCCAATTCGGCTGCATGCAAGCATGCAGTGTGGCACTACCTCTTTTTACTACACTGACCATATATTTAAATTATAGGCTATTTATTTAAAACACAGACCATATTATAACATAGGCACGAACGTCCATTTTGTTTCAAACACGCATTAGCTCTTAGCGTTTCGAAATGTGTAAAGGACAAAAACATTTCAGACCTTGTGTACGGAATGTGATTGGTACGGGCCGGTGCGTACGCGTGTGTTTGTCTATGTTATATGTAACTCGGTAATAAGTAGGTATTTGCTGTGTTTTAGTTCACCTAAGTGGAAGTTAGTCACCAGCCTTCGTAGCTAACATAATATATTATATACTATTTCACCCGGCATGCGTTGTATTGTAATAAAAAATCTTATTTAGGTGATTATTGTGTAAGTAGCCGGTGGCCCATGGAGGTGGGAAGAGAAAGGAGGACAGTGCATCTGTATGGCTATACAGATGCACTGTCCTCCTTTCTCTTCTACATCTTCCTCTTCTTCTTCTCTCTATGCGGATGTCTATGGGCGTAGTTATGAAAATAGCTCCGACTGCTCATTTGCCCCCCTTTGTCATAAAAGAGTGAATACGAACACATATTTACTAAATACAATAAGTACGTTAAAAAAAATATTCAAAAAAGTTGTAAGTTTCTCAATTTCTACTCTTCTCACATAAATATATAACTCTAAATAGAGAA
The DNA here is from genome assembly GCA_001625245.1 of Calycopis cecrops. NCBI lineage: Eukaryota > Metazoa > Arthropoda > Insecta > Lepidoptera > Lycaenidae > Calycopis > Calycopis cecrops. Next base: position 193,976 of record LUGF01050524.1, read on the forward strand.
TGTAATATAAATATATGTTATTACCAAACTGTTTCGGAGAGTAACTTATACTTTCATTTGTGTAGTGCATTGGCGCTTAATTTTTAGTTGATATAATTTTTTTACAGTATTAGCTTCGTTTTTCCTGTCTACCGACGCCCATAGGCATCCCCATAGAGCAGCGTTTCCCGAAGGATGGGAGAGAGTCCCAGTGGTCCCGTGGTCTGGCCGTAAGGCCGTCTTTCAAAGGTTTCGCCAAAAAAATATCGCCAGTTAGGGTTCCACGCCCAAAAAAAATTAGGAAAACCTGCCATAGAGGTTTTACAGATGCGTTGCTCTTCCTCCTCCCCCATCCATGGGCCACCGGCTACTTACACACCGCAGAAAACGGTATGATAAGTATATTCAAGATTGCCAAATTGTTTTAAGAGATCTACGACGCATACAAGGCTAACGCATAACCTCAGGTTGAGTGATTGCTGATGACCACAACACGCAGACTGCTCGTTTGATCAAAGATTGGAGAAGCTGAATTATTCGTCCCCTAAAAAGGACATTCTGAATTTGTGTTTCTCAATTTTGATTCAGTTTCCACAAAAGCATTTATTGCAGTTTAAACAAGGTTTTGACATATTATTAAAATATCCAGTATGATCCAGATTATACCTAGGTATAATTTATATATATATTTCCCGACGTAAAAAGAAAATTTATCGTAAAACATAATTATACAATAACAATAACACAATAACAACTGTTATAACGGTTATTGGAACACGTTTGTATAATATACTCCAGATGAAAATTGTTATGGGCCGTTTCCTTTACATCTAGATGGCTCTTGCTTTCGTTCATCATTTAAGAGTTAGGCTCTTGTCTGATGATTTTTCAGGGGATAAAAGGAAAAGCGAGCAGTAATTTTTATGTCTACCGACGCACACAAACATCTGCGTGTGATGTGGCTCTTCTCCACCCCGACTTCCCAATCTCCTACTTTTAAGGCGGGGATGAGCGAGTACGTCCTCGGCCATTCCAGCCCCATTCGGCTGCAATGTAACTTGGCATCTTGGTCCTACTAATATTATAAATGCGAAAGATTGTTTTTTTTTTTGTTACTTCTTCACGCAAAAACCGCTGAACCTATTTTCATGAAATTTGGCACCCACATAGAGGGTAAATTGGATTAACACATAGGATAGTTTTTATACTGAAAAAATGTTCCTCCTCCTTAGAAAACACATCCCTTGGCATCCCGCCATGGTATGTTTTTTTCTATTTTACACAGGATCAAAATTTACGTGGGTGAGCGGGTGAAAATGCTGGGCGCAGGTAGTAAATGAATATAAATATAACTTCTAGACAGATAACTATTGTTTTTGTTTTCTCTACACACACACAAGGTTGTCTGGAAGAAATTGTCCCCTAAGCAACAAGACCGCCTTTTGTGTGCATAAAAATTTGTCTTAATATTACGTTTATTATTTTATTATTTGTATATGATGTGTGTACACAATAAAGTATATTTTATTTCATTTCATTTCATATTTTATGCTTAAACACGTACATGTACAATGAATATATTATTATGAAGAATGCGTGATATTGTGTGTGTATAATGTATATGTGTGTATGTCTACGTGTGCAGACACAAGCGTGTCTACTAGGCTAGACTAGTCTAAGCACGACCGTAAAGTTAGACGCAAACCAGACGTCTTAAGTTGGTCTTCGCAATCGAAGAACTCTACCTTTTTGGACCGACCCGGGAGTCCGAATGTGGCTCACATGGTTGAACATGATTAGTACTAGATCGCAGTCTATACTTTACATGGTAACCAGTACTGGAGTAATACTTTACCCCTCCCCCCCCTTCCCCTATCGAAACACGATAACAGCCGTGTCGACAAATTCCGCTCTACATATACCCCCATTGCACTATCGCTACTATAATTCTTCTTGTAAGCTGTGTTAAGTGTCACTGTTGCTGTCCTTATCAGCTGCATCTGATAAGGCGAGAGAGACACACTGTGTTAAACTATTATTTATCCCTTCAAAGACACTGTTAATTTGCATTTTCGTTTTATATCTATCGTAATTTCCTGTACTCGGGAGAGAGGGAGAATCAGCGGTGTAAAGTGACAGCTGCGCTGTCGCGTTTCGTGTGGTATGTAAGTATCCGGTGGCCCGGAGACGGGAATGTCTACCTCTATAGTTCTATACGGATGTCGACTCTGACTGCTCGTTTGCCTTATACTATAAAAACGTGAGCGAATCGATTAGGAAGAAGAAAAAAAAGAAAAGAAGAAGCGCGTTTACGTGAATGTCACGCTGTCTTTACTCGGCTGGGCACCATAGAGATTGCTGTAGTAGTCTAAATTCAGCTAGGACACCATTGTTAGCAATAGAAACCTCTCAAATCGGGGGTGTCCAACTCAGCTAACTAAACAACAAAAACAACTAAAAAAAAAAGCTTATTGATATCAGGTATTTGTGGTAATTATTTTAAGAAATGATTGGATATGTTCATTTGTGGATGTGACGTAGAGTGAAGTCGAAAATCTCTGAAAAAATATATTGTGATCGCGTACTTTCGACATCCCTGTCTTAAATCTTCCTCCACCACAACCCGAACCCTATAAGAGACCGAAGTCCCAATCGCATGCCATATTAATAATTCCCAAGCCTCAAATACATCAATACGTCAGCGACAGGACCGGCGTGGCCCTCGTCTACCTCCCCGGCATTACCCCGCCCCGCCCCAGCTACCGGGCTCCGATTTATGGTTGATCATTACATGGGACGCACGCGTCACCACGGGCTGAGTCGGCGACAGCTCGAATTACGTCTTTAGCCTCCAGCCAACGAGCTTGTTCTGAAAAAACAGCGTATACCAGTCGTACTTAACCTTTTAGCTATTTCACAGTTTGCGGAATACGGGACGTCTAGTTTTTGATAGTATAGAAATCAATTGAGATGAGTTTGGTCATTCTTTGGAGGAGACCTTTACTCGTAGAGGGGTTCTTGTAGAGAAATAAATAATATTAAAATGATGAATATAACTTAAAATCTGAAAATGTTAAACCAAAATAGATACAAACTTAGAAATCGGTTAAATGTAATATTACTTTTTCATTTGTAATCTACAATGAAATAAAAGGCTTTTTGAATTTTATAGGTCATGAGATGAGATATAATTTGAAATGCAAGAAGCATTTTAAAGTTTTAATAGTTTGTTTTTTTATTACTATATACACCCAACATAAAATATGTTACCTAAATATGTCACCCCTGTTCCCTAATGGGCGTAGAGAAAACAAAATTGTTAAAAAAATATGAAACTTTTAGCTTTGCGTACTGTCTAAAAATTACAAAGAAGTTTTTTTTATAAATATGATTCACTTACTTTAGCTGTCAAGAGACCACCAATGGCCCGGGAACCACCAGTTTACCTCCCCTGCATATCCTAGGTATAAATTCTAATAAGCATCCATTTCGCTCCCGAGGCAGCGATGCTCTTAATCTTGGCTATTAGTTTGCGGGGAAATTTTAAATCTCAAGCGCGGTAGTTGTGCTCGTGTTTAATTTTTAGTTACCTCCTACGCTTGACGTATCTAATAAATATCATTGGATCCAGTGTTGCCAGCTTGTTAAACTTCCCATATTAATTGTGAAGTTGTCTTGTTAGTTTGTTGGTATTTGCTGCAAAGTTTTTCATAAAACAAGTTGTTATTCTTGTTTATTAATTATATTATACACAATATTTATATATTAAAATGTGTAAAATAATTTTACAATAAAATAAATATGTTTTAATTAAAAATGTCTTCTCTTTCTTTCGCATACTGAGTCAATTTATCTTAATCTTAGTTATTCACATTGCATTACTGTGCATGCATATTAAGCTACATGTACCTACTTATTTTTTTGCTTTGTCTTTTCTCTACATATCATGTAGTTTTATTTAGTTATTTATTTATTTATTAATATGTTTTACTTACTTTAGCTGTCAAGAGACATATATATAGATATGTAGATGTTTTGTTGTATTTGTACTGTGGACAGTAGAGCGTTGATTAAATTCATTACTATTATGTTATAATACTGTCAAGAAAACCTAACTATAAAAATCCTTAACAAAAAACCATAGACAAAAGCAAATATTACCATCACCCTGGCAACACTACAAAATAAAAATTGATGCGACCGTATAAGTTTCTAAACGTCTTCCGTGTGTCGCCGTGTTCGGTTTTTAAATGGCCATCCGTCACGGTCCGTACGGCCGGTGGGACGCAGATAAATCTTCCCCGTATCTAGTAAGAGCGTATCACATCGAGATCCACCGATAAAGCTCTACGATCTTTTGTTAGCTCCACGCATCTTTTTAATAAACTCTCAGCTAATTCGGGATGGTCTAATGACGTATTCATTTAAGCTGCGTGACGTGCAATTGGATTTTAAACGACAGTTTTGTTTGGACATTCGATGTGAAGATATTTCAACTCAACATAACAATTTTGATTAAGTTTTTCCAAATCCGTGTAGTAGTTTTTGCGCTAAAGAATAACATACGTACAAACTTTGACATTTATAATACGAGTCAGATTGTATAGACTTTATATTATTGACTCTAATCAAGTTATCAAGTTGCAGTTTTTTCATATTTTTGTCATTTGCCTAAAATAGGATAAATTATAACCTTAAAAATCATTATTTAAACCAATTTTTTCTAAGATGATTCTGTCAAAACGAACACACTGTACAAAGCACCAAATTATTTTATACCCAGTGATGCTACACAGGTCTAGTATTGTAACGGGTACGGATAACCCGTTAAAAGATATACTCCAGGGCTGACCTTGACAATAAGACAATGTGTTTATGTAAATAAAATTGATTTTCATGATGTAATAATAATGCTTTATTGTCTTGTTTCGTGATTTGTAAGTTTACCGTAGTTTATTGGAGGGTGTAGAAAATAAAACTTGTCCCCATTGCACGGTTCCGACGTAGAAGTAGGGACTGTTCAAGGGCACCCGTACAGTCTCCAAGGAGGAGAAGCCTGGCCTTTTCACCGAGGGCAGCCTCTTGCTGGAGGGACCCAGTAGCTTGTAGATCGAAACCCTTCAATTATAGGGGTTTAGTGGTGCAACCCAATTGTCGAGCCTGACACTGTACCCGGATGAACCACTCGGGCTCCTGGGTAACGTAGGTAAAGGTATTCTGGGTTTTCCCCCCAAAAAAATGCCATAGGATGATTTTCTATTTTCTACGGGATCGAAATTTACGCGGGTGAAACCGCGGGGCGCACCTAGTAAATTATATTTTTGCCAATGCTCATTGGCATTGGCATAAAATAAATTCACTATTAGATTATAACAAAATAATGTAGTTTTCCAAAATTTTTTTGGCATATCTCAGAAACATCGAAATGATTTCGACAGCAATTTTTCGGTTAGCTTATAGTTGTACAGCCGATATTAGGCTTCATTTTCAATCTAGCGATATAGTCTATGGTAATAAATACTAAGGTGTTATAACTATTATGCTCAAAAAGGGAGGGCCAAGTAAACTGGTCGGTATCAGTTCATCTCACGCTTTCGATACGTCAATTAATATGAAAAGCAGTACGGAATTCCAGCGGCCCCACCTGTACGCAACGACAGGACAAAGACACTTGCCTAATAGGCGGGGAGGCAGTGATACTGCGCGGTTATGTTAGCCTGGTACATTTTTTGGACCTGTGTGTTATTATTGTGACAGGTAAGAGGTAGTCTTGCTGCATTGCATCGGAGTTGGGCCACGGAGGTACATCTCGCTCGCGACAGTAAAGTGACATCTTTGCTGTCGCATTTCATGTGGTTTGTGAGTAGTTAAAAACCAATAGGCTATGAGTCTCAATGGGGGAGAGTAGGAAAAAATCTTCGGTAGACAAAGATACTAGATAATATTATACATATATAAGAGAATATTTATATAATCTTATTAATATTATAAATGTGAAAGTTTGTATGTTTGTTTGTTTGTTTGTTACTCCTTCACGCAAAAACTGCTAAACCGATTTTCATGAAATTTGGCACACACATAGAGAATAACATGGATTAACACATAGAATAGCTTTTATCCCGAAAAAATGTTCCTATGGGATGCCATGAGATCATTTCCCACGATATCGAAATTTACGCGGGTGAAACCGCGGAGCGCAGCTAGTAATATATAGTATTCCTTGGGTGTGTATGTATGTCCCTGAACTACTCCTAAGCGACTGGACCGATTGTGACCATTTTTTTGTGTGTGTTGAAGGGGATTTGAGAATGTTTTAGATTCACAAATCAGCCCGGCAGATGGCGCTGCAGTCGATTTCTCCAATACACACATTTATTTTAATTATATACAATATTGCAGAGTAAAGTAACGCGTTGACAATTCGGCCACATAACATTACATGTTACCATGACAACATATTTTCCAATAATGACAAGACAACGTCTGTCGGGCAGCTAGCTGCCCGACAGACGTTGTCTTGTCTCTAGAGATTACATAAATTTATTAGTAACATTAGCTGGTAAAATAAAAACTGCAAAGAGGTTATGAAGATGCCCTAGTCCTTCTTGATTCTAAGGGGCCACTCTTTCCCTAATCGGGCCCCCGAAACCTTAAATACCCCACGAAACTTCTCATCCTGGTCGGTACCTCTTCCCAAAATACATTACGCAAGCCACTATAATGTCTATTAAAATGCTCACAATACTAATCAGGAAGATCAGCCCTGATAAGATATCCATCGACTGATGAATGGCCGATACTCGGATATTATATCTTTGTTCTCGGGAAATTTATAAGCCAGCCTCGTGGATGATATATGAGCCACACGCGCCGGTTATCGGAGCCAGTTTGGCAAACGAACCGCGTCCAGTGGTGGTAAGTGTAGCTCTACCATATTGCATAGAGTATTTTATAGCACAGAAGTAACCTATAAAACCTCTACACTATAACAATAAGCATAGACGTTACACAGATTCGATATCTTCCGTCCTCCTCTTGCGTGGTCAAACTGATAATTATAATAGGGACCGTGCACGAAACATAGAGGCAGCACTTTCGCCGCCCTAGTGACCATTTTAGGAATTAAGTGCTAGCAAACCATTAAGCACAATACAATGACATGTTGACATAATATGTCATATCATTGCATACGTACAAACGAAAATTTTCAAGCATAAGGTTCACATTTCAGCCACTAGTTAGCGTGGCAGTCTAGAAGCGTGATCTCCATACACACCGCACGAAACGCGCCAGCTGTCAGTTTGTAAGCTACATGTACCTCCTCGTTCGTAACGGCCCATTTCGTATACAATACAGTGTGGCACTACCTCTTACTAAGACTCTAAAGTTATATGTTATATATATCCTTGGTTTAAAAATTCGTGTTGATCAAGATTCTAACATTATAAACAATAGAAAATAAGATTTGACTATTCCATATAATATATATAATATATTATGTGGTTTATTTAAATACCCCAGCATTGGAAAATTAAAAATAATTAAAACTAATTGGAGAATAAAAATATATTTGTATTATTGTTGTCGTCCTTGCCGATTTCGGCTACGACGACTGTCTCTATAGAAACGAGTCATCTGCGCAGGACATATTATAGTCCACAAGTGTACGCACAGATACAAATACAATCCCTATTCCCTCATATTCCTATGGGTCAGTCCGACCCGACCGGAAAGAAATCAGGCGCAGGACCGATGGTTTAACATGCTCTCCGAGGCACGGGGGTGTAACACCACCAACTTCCTGACTCCGGACTGTTATTAGAAATTGAAAAATTCCAATAACAATTTTTGGTCCGACCCGGGATTCGAACCCAGAACCTCACGCCTGTGATTGAACACGCTTACCTCTGAACCACGAGGCAATCTACTATTAAATACAGGTGATACAACAAATTCATACAGCACAAATAAAGACCGGCCGATAATTAATTGTACAAATTCATCGGTGTCACTTACTGTGTGTCTGTTCGTCACTTATCTGTGGATCAGTTGGACCGCGCAGCGTGACACTCACGACATGTGCTTGAGTAATTACTGTAATGTATGTTCAGCTTAGTAGCTCCCCGTGGCGATGCTCGAAATTCGACCAAAACTTAGTTAAGAAGCTCATTTCGTAGCTAGAGTATTTTACGTGGCACACACCGACATCTAAATTTCATTGATCAGATATCATTCAGTAGGATTTCATACCTATTTGGCGTAGTGAAACTAAGATATTATGCAAGAATGTGTTAATAAAAATCTTTTTCTCTAAACCATATCGGAACGAAGATTTTAGGGTTTATTTTGGCTTTTATAATCAAATATATCTTCCATGTGCATTGTATTTCACTCTTTTTATAGATTTTTTAACATCCTAAATAAGATAAATCTTTAAAACGTAGAAATTAAATAAACCGTAATATCGTAGCGCAATTAGGCGAGTATAATGTTTGGCATTCAAGGGCTACTTCTGCCCGAAAATTAAAAGCCTTCAATGTGGGCAAACGCAATAGACTTGCTTACTTCACCGTAGGTAATGTAATACATTAGTATGGTGTTTGGCCTCCAAGGCCTTCTATCGTATAATGCCAGAGCTTTTAATATCATACTGGGCAAAATCAATGGGCAAAATCAATGGGCAAAATCAATGGGCAAAATCAATGGGCAAATTCAATGGGCAAAATCAATGGGCAAAATCAATGGGCAAAATCAATGGGCAAAATCAATGGACAAAATCAATGGACTTGGGGAATATCGTGACTAACTTGGATGCCCACTGTCAGACGCCCAGCGCTGATCATGATGACCACAAGTGATTTATGAAATGTACATGTAGCATGTAGATAGTGAGCGTGGCTACCTAGTCGCTTCCGAACTTTAATTTATCATTCGCTTCGATCTTATCTTATACAGAGTGTTCATGTTTTTTCTTTCCATTATAAATTCGCTAACATATTTCTCTTCTCTATTACTACAGTACTACTCGCCTTGAAGTAGTCGTATGGGTAAAATCTGACATGTTATTTCTCTATAAAACAGTGATAATATATGTAGCAGATACTTGCAATTATACATATTAAATTGATGGCGATAAGCGCAAATATATTGGAAAAGCCTTTGACCATTATAGATAATATTATACATAATATAAAAGAAGGGATTGTAGCTGACACGAGACAGGGGTACCTACAATTACCGAAAAAATAAAAAAATTACCGAACATTGAAAATGTAAAAGTTCGTATGTATGCTTTTTTATTATTATACGCAAGGACTGCTGAATATATATTTTTGATGAACTTTGGCATACATTAAGTAATTACACAATAAGTAATTACTAAAAACATAAAAAACTTTTAGCAAAAATGTATGGTCTCCTTGGGAACGTATTTTATGCGGGTAGTAACGGTTTTATTAGCCGTTATTAGCAGTTATTATGAAGTAGTAAATATTAAAATGATTATCTAAGAGTCTGTTTAATTAGACGTATATTTTTCATTGGTTTTCAAATCAAATGACATTAAAAAAACTTCCAAAAGTTATTTAGGAAGTTACAATTCGTGAACACTCTGTATAAGCCGCATAACGGAACGCATGCGGACAGTCCATCCGTCAGGACTGCACCTGAATTCCAGGACCACGTGCCAGAGCGGGGCTGATGGACACCCTACTGGGCGGCCATCTATCCGCATACGAATATGCGCATCATGCGGCCGATCTACAGATAAGCATAGGTACTGTTTTAATCAATGGTTACTGTTTTGATTAATACGAAATGGAAAACAATGTAAGGAGTAAAATCGTAAGTATGCCTTTAGGTTTTACCGCGAATCATGTTGTTTCTTATAGAGTCAAAAAGGCCTGTCGCTTTTCGGATCTGAAACACATATCATTTTCAAAAGATATTCTTTAGGGTTCCGTACCTAAAAGGTAAATACGGAACTCTTTTAATAAGCCTCCGCTGTCCGTTTTCTATCTGTCACCAGGCTGTATCTCATAAACCGTGATGGCTAGAAAGCTGATATTTTCACAAATTATGTATTTCCGTTGTCGCTGTAACAACAAATACTGAAAATAAAATAAATGAAAACATTAAGGGTGCCGTCCGTCTATCTAAAATGGGTCATACGTGTTTTTTAGGTAGACGGTTGCCAGGCAACGGCCTATAAAGGTAATGATGGTACGGAACCCTTCGTGCGCGAGTCCGCCTCCCACTTGCCTTTTTTTTGTTATTGTGTTTAATACACGAACCTTTTCTTTATAAATTTTCTTTTCTTCTTTATCCAAAAGAGGCAGTGTTACGCTGAATTGCAGCCGAAGTGGGGTGCACAACTAATGGCCACTAGTAGTTGTGTAGTTCACATCTCACATCACAAATCTTCGGTGTTTTATATTTCAACAAATACAACCTGAAACTTGTAAAATGGACAATGATAATAAATAGGATATTAAACAATTGATATGAAGTCGATTTAATCAGTTGTTAACAAGGTATTCACGTATTGCCGATTCAAGTCCCGACCAGGTCAAGGTTTTTTGCATAAGTAAATGTTTGTGTAGATTAAAAATCCTAAATCTGTAACAATTATTCATAAAGAAATGTTTAATTTATTTCCTGTTCTCGGGGATTATGTGATTAATATATAATAACGAGCTATAAGGACATGTTCCCCATTTAGCAAAATAAACGCTTAAAAGGAATTCCTCAAATTCGATTCAGATCCGTTATTCAATTTGTCAACAGTCTTAAGACTCGCAAAGCTATATTCCTAGAACTCACCAAGCCGCGGTCTATTTCGAATTACCTAGAACTCACCAAGGCAACTGCCTATTCCAAATTTACTTTAAATTATTTATTTTCCAAAAACAAAACGCTTTCACAGCCGAAGGAGGAAGTCATACATAATGCACGCGTAAGCCTCGCCCTTATTTTTCCCTTAATCCTTCACGGGCTCATTTACCCGAGTTTTAATCTCAATCTCACCTCATTACTAACTCCAGAATACTCGGAATAGCCAATTCCACCATTAATTACTCCCCCCCTACCCCCCACACCCTTCCATTTTCGAGTAAAAATAAATTATAACTCATTTATCGTTAGTCGCTCGCTGAATAAATATCTGTCACGTTGGCGCACACAGAAGCGTTCACGTGTACGTGACGAGGCCACGCCCAGACATGCGCAGTCACATGACCCGCCCATGTGTGGTGCACGTCACATAACTGGGGCACATATGTAGCACGTGGTAGGCGTTCGCGCCGGTAGGCGTTGTCGCCTATGGGAGTGGCAAAGTCGGCGACGCGGTGTGGAAAAATAAAAAAAAAACGACCACCTGCGACCGCAATTATCGGAAAATTGCGGGGCGGACGCCAAACTGACACTCGTGGAAGTTGTTCAAATGAAAAACTTCGCGAAAGTTCAACCGGAAAGGAAAGAAAACGGTGGAAAATAAAAACGCAGCCATTGACTCCGGGCCCTGAAAGTTTCGCCCTTTTTTCACCGCGGATGGAGCGCCGGGGCATTTTTTTCGCCCCGGGGATTCGGGATTATTCCTGTCAACCGACTAGCGGAACCTGTTCAATACTTTTTGCTGCGAAAATAGTTTGCGAACTTCACACAAGTCAAATAAAATGGAGGGAACATTTTTAAATATGGAACAATAGCGTCTATTTCCATTGGAATATTTTTGGTTCATTGTTTCTGAAATATGCAAATTTCGTAATAAATATTGAATTTCAAATCCATCGTCATTTAGTTTGATCTATTGTGACTGATAGGTACTATCGCGTATAGGATAAATGAAGTACCACGGACCTATTTTATGGCGTTGTACATACAATTAAAATTGTTAGAACACACAACTAATCATGTACACGTGAATGTCTTTACTGTTTGATTTGTTCTATACATTGATTACTTTGCGGGATATATAAGAGTTACATAGAGTATTATCCTTACTATTGGAGTATCTACCAGTTTTACATGTGTGTATGTGTTGGTAAGATAAACATATTCAAGGACCATTGGTGTTGGTAGCTGTTGTACGTGTATTACATTTTACATGTCTAATCGAAGCTTCATTTCCAGGGAATAGCACTCATAGCCGGCGAGGGTTCAGCCACACCCGTCCATTCTCAAAGCCAGAAACAATATGGAAGATCGATCAATATATAGGCTAAGACGCACAGAGCAGCGAAACAGAGACACGGCAGAGCGAAAACAAATCAGTGCTGGGAGGCGCAAATTGAGCACGTACCCGTTCCGGCTAATTTTATTTTGCAATTA
>LUGF01050524.1:219246-275525 GCA_001625245.1 Calycopis cecrops
ATGTGCTATAAGTTCTTACTTCTTGCCAAATTTTACAACTCCAGGTCAACGGGAAGTACCCGATTATTTTAGGTTTTCGACAAAGTACGTTTTCATACAAAATTTGTGCATCATTGACTATACTTTTTATTTCGTTAACTTAGAAGTGTGATTTTTTCAAGGCATCAAGACGCCACTGACCTTCGTATTTGACAAAAATTCATCAGCTTCACGCGTTTTAGAGAAAAAGGTCTTGACAGACGTACAGACAGACGGACAACAAAGCGAGGATCGCTTTGTTGGGTTCCGTTTTTTCTCTTTGAGATACGGAACCCTAAAAATATATAATGATTCAAGAGAAACTTGAATATTTAAGCAAGTGAAAAGTATACAGACTATAAGACCAGCTGAGGCGAGCGATAGCCGAGTGTAATTTTAAGCGTCATCTTTATGAGAGTAAAAATATTGAAATATTTTAGTTATTTTGTAAGAGAGGCTTTTCTGTTAAATATGTATAATATTTTTAGATAAATATTATTTATAGCGAGCTTCAAATATGAATGAAAATGAAATAAATAGTAAATTAAAAAGGTAAAAACAAGTAAAATGGCCGTCAAATTTTGTACCTAAACGTTTATTCTACGAATTGATTCTATGCCTTTTAAGAATTTTCTGAAGTTTTCGTTAATGGGTTAAGATAGAGAAGGGGTGAAATTTTGGCGAAGTTGGGTTGTAATTAGAGTGGCGATCGCATTAGCGGTGTCATTTTAGGTTTATGGCCCGCCCTGTAGACGTCACGACAGTTTTTAAATATATTTGTGATGGGTGACGTTAATCGCCACTCTTCGCGCCATTACTTTTTTTTTGTTGAAAATAAATTTGTATTATAAATTTAAATAAGCCTTGGAATGTAGAGTAAGAAAAGGATATATTTGGGAATTGCAACTTATAAAAGTAAAGGTATAATTACAGAGCTATTGATATATTAGGCAAAAAATTACATTGATTGTCATTATCAACCTTCGTTGTATAGTTACTATTAAGAATAATATAGCCACTAACACTTAAAAACCCTAGTCTCTTAGAGCATGAAAATTATTATCAATCACAACAACTATGTGTTTTATTATTTATTCCACCATGTCTTTTCTCGTTGACAGACGATACAAAGTGAAAATATAATATAAAATTAAATCACTAAGTGAAAGACAAAGTGAAAACGAAAGACGTAGTGTACGTCTTAAATATCGAAGTCGACAAAAGTTCTGCCATTCTGGCAAAATGTTCGACACAAAGCTAGAAGTTATAAAAAAATATAAACGTCAAATAACATTCTAAATTCAAATGTACCGCTCGCAAACTAGCACAAGTGTGTAGTTTACGCGCCATTTTATTGCGGTGAAGGCAAACCTTTGCATATTTGGAATATTTTTTCGTCGTCTACCCAATAATTTGTTACCTAATAATATGCTAAACAAGCACGTACGAGGCACGGTGTGGTACAGCGGTTCGTGCATGGATTTTAATTATTATCATGTACAGAATACGACTTCTAATAAATGTCATTAAACGTATAGCGAGGCAAAAAAATGTTTGCGTCGAATGTAGCTGATATACCGCCCTATGATAGTGGGTGAGAGTCGATTTTCGTTCAAAACTGTGTTCGTTAATGCCGAATTACCGTGGTTATTACGTAGTTCTATAATGGAATCGCAATTTAGCGTGCGTGACAATGATGCCGGTATATAATGTTTTTGGTCTTTAAGGATGCATAATGTACGAAAGTTTTACAAAATTTGCATTTTTTATGTGACTTTTCATGAATACACGGTTTTAACGGTGGAAGCGAGTAAAAGGAGGTTGGATGTTTTGGTGATCATTGAAATAAGTCTATGTCAATGGAAGCATTCTCGAATATTGTTCGTCTGTGTGGGCTCCTGTGTATGGAACACACACAGATAGAATAGAATCCATACAGAGGCGGTTTGTTAGGGCGCTTTGTTCTAAGTTTGGGATAAGGCGTAAAATAAGGAATTACGTCGATCGACTCAAAGAGTTTAAAATTATGAGTCTAGAGAGCAGGCGATGGATTGGCGACTTGTGCACACTACACAAAATCTTAAATGGTTCACTTGATAGCCAACTAATTAATCATCTACACATTAAAGTACCAACCCGATCTGTGCGTAATCCACAACTATTTTCCATACCATCAAGCAACAATAATGTGTCTCGTAATAGCCCACTTTCACGAATGTGTGAGAATTACAATGCCATATGCTCACAAATTGATATTTTCCATAATGGTTTTTATAGTTTTAAAAAATGTCTTGTCCAGATAGCTATGTTAAATGAATAACTTTGAACATTATTTATAACTTTCTTATCTTCTTTTTATTTTTATTTTTTGTCTGTTTGTTTGTTACTTGTAGTGCAGTATAACTTGTAATTTAAATGTTGTGTACATTTGTAATTGGACGTCAGATTTGAGATTGTAAGTGTCAATATTCTATCTATTGTGTAATGTGTAATCTGTTGTCTGTTAATGTACCTTTTAAATAAAAATAAATAAAAAAAAAAAAAAAAATACAGGTTTAAGCATGTGTTAGTGTTTGTGTATGTGAAAATTGTTACTAATTCTGATGTTCAATAGAGACCAAAGGGAGGCAAAAGGCAAAATGCTAAGAGCCCTGGCGTAATATTGAACCCGGGCAGAACAATTGCTAGTACAGGAGGTAGGAGTAGTTGAGTAAGAGTCCATGCTGCCTTGCAGCCTATTTCGGCCTGCGCGACCTCTTGCTCCTATTACACTGGCGTGAAGTTACAGCTATAATGGGAGGAGGAAAGGAGGGTAACATCACCTGCATTTTAATTATGCGGCTGTCTGTCCGTTGTAGTCGATAGCTAATAAAAGCTCATATTTTTAGTTTGTCCCCTTATATTATACTAGCTGACCCGTCAGCCGTTGTCTTGTCATTATTGGAAATATATTGTCATGGCAACGTGTAAGCTTAGGTGGCCGAATTGTCAATCCGTTATTTTGCCGTATATTAGCGTATTTTTTTTTTATTTTTCATCACATAACATCACACATTTAAATGACATACATAAGAAAAAGACATTTATGATAAAAAAAGTTTCATCATATCCGTCCAGTACTTTTGCATGAAAGCCGCACAAGGCACAGACAGAATGACGTCTTCTCCAGTTTTATTATATTATGTAAAGATTAATAAAACCCCAATATTCATTGCTAGTTCTTCTTTATTCTTTCGAGAGTAGAGAGACTATCAACCGATGAATACATCACAGTTCTTAAATACTATAGTTAATGTAGTGTACGGGCTATAATAAGTAAATAAATAAATATATAATTGTTCATATTCGTAATAATATGGTACATTGTCCGTATAATTTATTATATTTATATTCTGTCGTCTGTCTGAACGAACATGCAGAATGAGACCAATGAAAGTTATTGGGAGATGAGTGAGTCAAATGATGAACTATACAGATCGCTTGCCAGAGAGCAGAGCTGAGGTGCAGACGAGACTCTTGACGTGTGGGGTCAGGAAGCCGATATTAGTTTATTACATTATATTTTATATCTTAGAAATTATGTTTACGGATACATAATATCATATTATCAATATTATTAACCAGTAAGTATACACTACAGTTAGACTACTACCTCACTTTCTTTCATCAAATCACATTCGACGAACGTCCAGAAACAAAAGCGACCTTGAAAAATGTTCCCTTGTCCGGTTCGCAAACTTTCCTCGCCACGACATTAAAAGTTGGTCAAATAGGGGACGGACATTTGTATTGTAATTTTTGTTTGGAAATCGAAACCGGACGTTGTGGTTCTCGAGTGATCGTCCACGTTGGGGTTTCAAAGAGGCTGTAAGCTGCTTATTCCTTTTATGGTTAACGATGGGATAATAACGAGAGAAAAGAAAAGAGGAATTAATTTTATTGCAGCGAATTCGTCTAATTTTTTTTCATAAACAGACAACTTAATGTATATATTACTAGTAGTTCCTGAGATTAGCGCGTTTAAACAAACAAACTCTTCATCTTTATATTGTTAATATAGATAAATATTCTTTTTATTTCTACATTCGCACGTAATTTTTTTTTTTTTTACACATTCGCGTGGTTGAAGAATTTGTCACAAAGTTTAGATAATACTTTTCGCGCCTTATTTAGTTACTTTCCTGACCATAGTGTATTTTTATAGTACGGTTTCTGGCTTAGTATTATTGCTAACGGCGAGGGTTTCTAAGTTAATCATTCAGCTTCAACATTAGCCAACTAGGTTAATTTAATCACTTAAGTTCGTTTTTTTTTCGATTTAAATGAAACAGAGACAAAGACACTTGATCATTAAGCCTCATCCCCACATCCTGTAACGTCGACGTCGGTAATTACTGGCAACACGGAAAAATCTAATCTGGCACGCACACACACACACATAATTCCCCAAAGAAACCCAACACATAGATGTCTAATACAAATTAAGCTCCCCTATATATGCTGTTGGTATTGTAAAGTCTTAAAAATGAGAGGACGGAATCTTTTAAAGGGTAGGACTTAAGTGGGGGGCCCCCTGCCTCCCGGGGTGGCGCGCAAACGCGTTACTCGGCCTACTGGTTGCCATTGTCCGTTGTTTTGGCTCGATATTCCGATGACGAAGATGGGTTAAGTGTTATTTTACGGAATTAATTCCGTTACATCGGTTTTTTAACGTCCGCCGATGAGCTTTTAAGCGCCTTTCCATTTCGGGATGGACATTGTAGTGGCAGTTTAATTATGACTTATTCTGACGTCATCATTATCGTGCTGTGTTCGGCTTTTCAATCAGTCACTTTAATATATCATGTGAATACTATAGACCGACTAATGGGACACATTTTGGCTGGAATATTGTACGATTACTCGCTCGCTGTTGAGAGAATAACTATTTGAAAATGATGGATAATAGAGTACTGATACACTCCTAAAAATATAAGTGATGTCTCATTTGAGTATGGCCTATTTTCTGATACATTTCTAGGTACATTTTACAGACTTGAAGTCATAGACTTCCGCACAATTGTTACGCAGACAGTTTGCCTTTTTCTCCTCATCATAGAGCACGAAACGTGAATAGATGTAATTTTCCGATGAGAGAGAGGCATCTCCCAGGTCGTGCCGGCTCGCCATGGCACTACCTCTTACCAAATATCTTCTCAAAACGCTGTCATATACATATATGACTTTTCACAGAGACGAGCGATTCACCTGCTATAGAGTCGGCGCCGTCTTATTACTTTGACTAGGCTCTTCATAAGAACCAATGAGATTCATATTGTCTCTTTAGAGCGCGGCTTTCGTTTATTAAGAAACCTAGCTATGTCTCTCGGTTTTACTCAAAAAATGTTTTCCAAGGGAACTAAGTATTTTTGAAATAAAAGTAGTTTGACATTATTTAAGTTATAATCTGTTAATCTTTTTTTATTTTCAGTGGTTAGTTCTTTAATGGAAGTTTTCCTCAAAGTTCGTTACGATATGACAAACGTTCACTTTGACTGTAAACTAAATACGAACAAAATATCGTGGTACTCAACCGTACATAGTTTCGACGTGAAAATGTAACAAACAAACGTACAATTTACAATATAAAGTAGATATGTTAGTATAAATAATGGGTATGTATCGAAAGCTAGCATGTCTCTTTCGACATCTCGAGCTCTATTGTCATTTATGAATAGTTGCTAGCCACTGATCCTTAAAAGATCCTCTTCCTAACAGCATCAGCAGCCCGTCCGACAGACTGTAGACTTCACGAGAATTGTTATAAACACTTGTGACTTTGCACTTTTTACGTCATCACTTGCTTTGTCGAGAATGTATTTGAAGGACGTATTTCAGTCGAAATGTGTTACTAGGCCGGGACGCGCTATACAGGTAGAAGTCAAAATCTTTCAGCAGTTGATGCTCCTCAAACACTGCGCCCAAATATTTTCAATTTATATATATTCCAGTTACTATTCTATCGAATTTGTTCTATTAGTAAAAGTCAGCAACGATATAAGAGTATTACTGGGTTTGAAATCGAAGAATAAGGCTCGCTGAAGGGACTGTGACAGATGAGGATGTGAGACAAGAACTTGGAACATGTGCCACTGACTTAGAATCGAGACTTTATGAAGACTAAATGTTGGTTGAGAATATAAGATCCGCGCAGTAGTGGAATTCATGCGAGTGACAGAATATCGGTTATTTAAGGATGTTCATTGAAAATAGCAGTGGTAAGGGCTGAGGATGATAGATAATGATGATTGATGATCAATTGCAGCTACGGCCGGAAAAGTACCTTGCTCACCTTATGAATGCCGTCATTGATGAGTCTTGATGCCCGATGCCGTGCGAATATTGAAAGACATTCGTATTTTTTTAAATAAATATACAAGGTTGATAGAAGCGAGAGACATTAAATTAAACCGCATATTTAGTGTATCATTTCCAGGCCACACCACAAAAATCAGATCAATCGGAGGTAAATAGTTTAGCCACATAATTTTTTTAAAGCTTTTCTCACTTCGTACACGCTGTATCACAGCTGATCGCCGACTATGGCCAGCCGGGGTCACTCACCCCGTACTCGCTGTAGCCGCCCGGCATAAAGTGTTAATTTTCGCTATTTTACTTGTTTGAAAAAAGTATTTTTGTATACTTGTCGTAAACTTTGTTTTAATAGTTTCGAATTAACCGTAGTCACTTATATTATATGTGGTTTCATTTAATGCCTCTCGCTCTTATTAACCTTGTATTTGTGTTTCAGGCATGTTAAATCAGCCAACCTTCTGTAACGTAGTTCGTTCGTACGACGCGCGACGAATGCTTATAACTACGAAAGTCCAAGTCCAACCGTGAGCCAATTAGTACCGACTACCGACTACCGAGTGGCTCTCGTTATTTTTCAACGGGATTTCAAGTCCGCGGTTACTATTTTAAAGTGGAACATGACATTAATTTTAAAATAAAATATAATAAGTGGCTCAGTTTTTTTATTGGTGTGGAGTTTTTTGAAGTGACTTCAAATGTTGGACCCAATTACATTAGTGACGTCAAAATACTCAACCCAAATAGGGTTTTCATGAGTGTGATATTACTGAAATTCAGCTGCATTCCTTTCAAAACTAGTTCAATAGTAGTCCGTCAGTACTATTAGCACAGATTAATAAACTTCTATTAGTTCTATAAAGAATCGAATTTTCGACTACCTATAATAATATCAAAATTTTGCCCTTATATCATCATCTTAAGGTAATCCCGATAAGGGTAATACCACAATCCATTGCAACCGAATCAGGCCGGCTTGACGGGGCAGTTTCTCTCACTTACATTAAACAGCCGTTAAGTGATGGCTACGCTGCTTCATTTTTTGCTAGCTTGTAAGTTTCCGGTGGCCCATTTAAATAGGGAAGGAGAGCAACGGATCTGCGTAGCAGGGAGCACGTTAATGGGCTTGTTAGTTTGCTCCCTACGTAAATATAATGCACCCATGCTGTAGTATCACCGAGCAACGCGTGAGTAGCAAATAAGCGTAAATACCATCAAGTAATCCAGCTCCATTTAAAGGCGCTTTTGTAAAATAAAATAATAACGTACTTTTTTTTAAAAATGCAGTTTACAAACAACTTCAAATTATACTATAACTCTAGAAGTCAAAATAATAAGCAATAAATCACAAAAACATAAAGAATTATCACTCAATTACACACAGACGAATGCCCAGTAACGATTACACAAAGTTTGAAGTGAAGTTTTTGAAGTCAAATAAAGAGCGTTTTATTGGACGCGAGCGTGCCAAGTTCACATGTCACGCCGCTTGAGCCTCAACGACCCTTGTTTGCGCGCCGCAGCTCGCATACTAAGTGTTCCACCTGGTAATGTGTGTCCGTGTACAACTAATAAAGGGCGCTTTTGTGAAGCGTTCTCTCCTTACTTTTTAGTTTTGTTCCCCATTTTCCTCTTTCATTTCACTTTTAGTTCTAACATGTTTAAATTTTAATTTGTGTCTGGTTTTGGAATTGTAACAAGAATACTTCCTACAAAGGAACTGATAATTCTACTAAAATGACGAGTTCTGCCAATATTATAAATTAGTTTATAATATTAGCAGCATTAAGTATATATAGGTACGTATAGTATAGATAAGTAAGAAAAAGTAACGAGCTACTCGTTACTCTTTCGCCTAAAAACTGCTAATAAGATTTAGATTTAGATACTTTTTAACTAAAGAACAATTAATGGTTTCCTCTGAACATATTGGATCGTGGATGAAACATCTAGTATATATTATAATATATAAGAATATATGTATTTAGAATTCTCTTGCACGTCACTGTTCTAAAGTTTCACCACCATATGGTTTTATTATTAAGAGACAAACGAGCAGTCGTAGCTTCGATGAGTAACTATGTCCGTAGGTTTTAGCATAATTGATATACAAATGTATCCTCTCCTGTCCTCCTCCCCTACTGGAGACACACAAATGGTACTAAACGCATGCAAACATTGTTGTCACTTCTCGGCGGTATCGTGTAAGCGTAATTTACTTCCCCGATCGTATCGAACCTCTAAAGTTACACTGCAGCACACCTATTATTTATCGAATTAAAACTTTAGTTACATTACTTAGGTAGGTATCTAAAAAAATAAAAAGAAAGATATTTTTGATATTCTCAGCATATGAATGGCGTGTTGCTACTTCTGTTAGGTTCTCTGTGATCTTAAAAACCTACAATGACTCGACATCTACACAACACAATTTAATACAATAATAGAGCTGTAATATCATCTATTTCATTTAATAAAACCCGTTAACAAAGAAACAACAAAGTCGTGGGGTGTCCGTTGTTCAAAGAAATAGGTTGAACGCTGAATTTTAAAGGCGGCAATTTGAACCTACACTCTTATCCTGATCACAAGATAATTTATCTTAACGAAAGAAAGGGGTGGGGAGGCGGGTGGAGCCCCAAAAATTGGGTAAAAATGTTGCCAGCCAACGATTAAACCGTTGGGGAGATGCGTTGTATTAATCACCACCCGCGAGCAGTCGTCTTCGAGGATTCCTGCTGGATCTTATAGAGCTGTTAATACGTACAAAAATAGAATAGTATTGTAGCATAGGAGTACAAACTCCTTGATCAGAATGAATGAAATCTCAAAAATTGATATGGTTTTAATAAAAAACTATGTCAATTCAAATTATAAACTTTCAAAGGAAAAAAAGAAGATTGTCTCTTTTGACAGGGAAAATAATGAATTATTCCGACACGAGGTCTTGAGAGAGAATCTCTCCGAATATAAGATGGAAGAATTGCGAATAGAGAATATGTGTTAGCTAGGCTAGTTATAATATAAACAGAACATATATTAGTCAACCGGATAAAATATATAATCATAATTTATAGTGTGTTTATATTTATTCAGCCAGATGGCATAGTGCTAGATTAGGCAGTAATTTAAATGTAACATCAACGCCCCCGATGTTATAGTATTTGACTATGATATAAGTATATAGTCTATTTTGTAGTAAAATTCCTTAAAATTTCATTTTTATCATCTGATTTATATTGAAGTAGATGTTGTTTTAATATACTAGTAAAAATATATTGCTTTGTTTTTAAACCGGAATAAAGATTAAATTGGATTGAGGCAAATTATGATTTTTTATGTCAGCGATGATAAAGATTATAATCTTTAAATGGAAAATATAAAATAGTATATGCGTGATACACGTGTAATATTTATAAATATTAAGTACACCGCAAGGCACCGTAAGCAAGCACAGCAGTAACATTGAGTCTTTCTTAATTATTAAGTCACACATAAGTACACAAAAACAATTTTCTTTTGACAACTAATTAAGATTTTGAAAACATATTTTATACTGTTTACAGACAAATATAATATTATGTTTGGTGTTATTATTTATCTTAATTCATCCAATGGTTCATCCAATCTCTCGCTTACACGAGACCGGCGTGAAGTGACAGCTGTGCTGTCGCGTTTCGTGCGGTGTGTAAGTAGCCGGTGGCCCATGGAGGTGGGAGGAGAAAGGAGGGCAGCACATCTGTATAGCCTCTATGCGGATGTTTGTGCGCGTGCGCGCGCGAAAATGGCTCCGGCTGCTCGTTTGCCCCCCTATATCATAAAAAAAAAAATGCTCAATTCTATCTCAGTATAATTATGCCAAGGAGGCTCCATAAATGGCATCTAAATCTATCGGATTACATATACCATAAGAATACTAAGCTCAAAAAAAACCTTTTTTTGCGTTAAAATAGTTAAAACAGCTCTATATGGTTACCAAAGATACCCTTGTCCTGTAGAAGGCGGGGTGGGCACCTTGGCTTTGTTTTAATATTTTCGCAGGCATTATGAAGGGTTTTCTTGCTTTCAAATAATTTTGGCTTCTGGTCGTGAAGTTTTGATAAAAGTTTCATTCTATCAATAATTAACGACCGCAGCGCTGATACGATTATAAAGGTCTGTTATCTCGTACTTTTCTATTTGTTTCTGCCATTGTCGGGCGGCTTAGGAATTTTTGATGATTCCAACAAATTAAAATTAATTTCCAACTTTGTAGGCTCAAAAGGTGTTTGTTTATGATGATTATAATAAGACCTAAAAGGAATGGTATAATCCGTAAGTAGTTTATTCAACATCGTATTACAAAATCTAATATACTTAATGATTTTTTTTTGTATGGATGTTGGTCAATTCTGTGCAGCCATCTTCTTTGTCTGAATATATCGTTCATTTTATTCTCATCAATACATTATTATTTTTTGAAGTAAAACTTATATACACGCGCTTCACATGAGGAGTAAGCTGGCGAGAACGTTACAAAAGGCTGTGTGCATTTTGTAATGCGGGCGAGGCCAGTGGATTTTCATTCAAATTAATTTAAGTGAAACTTTTTGTATTTAAAAAATAAAAATCATATGCTATGTCTAACTATCTAAATGAAAATTAATTATTAAGTTTTACTTTAGTTGTGTGGTCTAAAGCACACACTTTTTTCATTAATTACATTACTTAATATCACTTGAATTTTCATAAACTAAAGTAGACAGAAACTTACCCAGCTTGTAGTAAGAGGTAGTGCCACACGGCCTGCAAACAGGCGAATCTGGCCAGCACCTCCCGCTTACGCGATACCGACGTGTGATAGCTCTGCTGTTTCGTGTGGCATGTGAGTATCCAGTGGCCCATGGAGAGAGAAGGAAAGAAGGCAAGTGCCAACGCATCTGTATAACCTTTATCTATGGGCGTCACAAGTCATGACTAGCCCCGACTGCTAGTTTTCCCCTATCATAGCTGTGGGGATTTAAAAGAAATCGATGATATATTCATAAGTACGAGGACACAGAACCCATTACAGCAGCTAGTGAGCGCCATAAAATACCCATGATACAGAGAGCGGGAAACTTCCACCGAATTTGCTCACCCAAATGACGACGCTTGTTTTTTTGGACGTATTATAATTCCACGCTAGGACGTTGTGGATGCGGCGCTAATTAGCTATATAATTATTTAAGTTACTTTATTATGAAATATGATTGTGTAGAGATAAATGTAGCAAATTTATTAAATCCTTTATACTCTATACATGTATACTGTTTCAGGATTCAGTATAATAGAAAGAGTGAAGTAGGAATGAGAAATTTAGATTTACAAGATTACATCTATCACTTTTTCGTAACGAAACATTTAAAAAATGCGGCTTTAAGTAAGACTAAATAGATACTCGTAGTCGTATATGTTCACACTTACTAGACTTAGTAATACATGTAAATATCTATTTGACATAACAAAGGAATGCCTTACATATCTAAAAATATGTATAAAACACAGTTAAAAAATTTGCTTTTTAATTTAGTTTTTGACGATATGGCATGAAGTTATCAATCCATCCCATATCATAGCAATTGAAATATTTCATAAATATTTCTTAATTCTTCTAATAGTATTTCTTTCTTTCAATTCTTATTCAAACTCATTGGACTTTATTTCTAATATAATTAGACGAAAACCAACTGTGCCCGTTAAAAATATATCCCAATGATTTTTTTTTGGATTAATAGTATTACATGCTAATCCATATATTATATCTTAAACAGTTTTTGAGAAAACCATAAATAAACTGTCGTATCAATGATAGTAGTTAAAAATTGACGATAAATTAATTATCTAGAGAGTACTGAGTGCTACATATTTTCAAGATGCTCACGCAACTACATTACATTCGACGAACTTCCAGAAACAAAGGCGACCTTGAAAAATGTCCCCATTGTCCGGTTCGCAAACTTTCCACGCCACGACATTAAAAGTTGGTCAAATAGGGGACGGACATTTGTATTGTAATTTTTGTTTGGGACACATACATACCTAAACTGAAATCAGAAAAAAAGTGTCATACAATTGCGTGCGCTGAGATGACTAATGTCATGTCCACACTAATCCACACGCCCTAACAAACTTATTAAGATTTCTTTTCTTTTTACTCTGTACGCGGTTAGCGACGTATGACGCAAGCTTGCGGCCATGGGGGGGCAGGGGGGGGCGTGCACGCATGGCCGCTCTCATGATTTAAGCACAGGGATAAGAATGAAATTAAAAATACATCCTCGCCCGCTCCTTGGGGTGCCGGGGAGACATATATGCAAATGAACCCCTCCCACCCTCATAAGATAGGGGGGCATTTTTTGTTAGGATGCTATTAATTTGGGGTGTAACTCACTAAGTGTGTGCGTCCCTTATTCCTGGATTCTTTCGTTGAATTATACCGGGCCACGGCAGATACTGGGATTAGGAAGATAATGCGTCTTCGTGTAATTTAAATAAGTAGGTTGCGTGTAAGGTTTTATATGAGCTGCGGGATTTATGGCCGAACTTCGGTGGAAAATGAGGAAAAATGTAAATGTGTCATGAGTGAAATTTTCCTTGGAAAATGTTTAACTATTTGAAGACAACTGTAATGTAATCTACTTCCTTACTTTACCTTCTACTACTCCTGTTTCAGATCGGAATCGAAAGAAAGAGCAGCAAATGATTTTACCATGTAGCTACATTGTCGTAATAATCCATTTACTTAAGAATTTATCGAATCTACAGGGACAAATGTTCCAAGAAAACTTCTTAAAACAGTTGTGCTTAGCGGCGTCACTTATTCTAAATCTTTTCAATCCGAACTATTCAGTTTTCGGGAAAAAATATTATTATCTTATTCCATATTTTAATCTATATTTCTCGAAATATCCACCAAATCTTTCTTTCACATATAACATAAGCAGGACTACATCTGTTTTATCTTTAATTTATTTAAGTAAATATGATGACAAAGCCACTTGAGCATCGATGATCGAGGGGACTCGAGCGCCTCACACATTCGACATTCATAATGATGAGTCTGCACTTAGGGGGGAGAGTGGGGCTGGTGCGTCATTTTATAATTTATTTTTAATAACCCTCTTTTTAATGTGATAATGAAATCTACAGGTTTTTATAGGAAAATGACTTGATGATGAGCGAAAAAGATAAATGTGTATATTCTATTTACGCTGCTACTCAATAATCTAAGTAATCCTAGTAATAATATAGGTGCGAAAGTTGCATGTACGTTTGTTGACAGCATAAGAAAAAATCAAATAATATGATCATTATGACAAGCTGACGCACATACACACCCGTAACCCCAGAACGTCTAGGTGACCAATATTAAACGCAACAGGACAGCATCGTTTTTTGCAACGTTAGTATCTACCGATTCTAGTGCAATGCAACAATGGCGCTTTTACAAGAATGCCCAATTTTTCCCAAATTATAAACCTAGCAATACCGCGGGTCACAGCTTGTCGTTTATGTAATAATTGCTGTTTCCTTGTCAAGTGTAGAGACACGTCAAGTGGAGCTATTAATTATAATAATGACAGCAAAGTTGGATTCATCAAAGACATCGCCGCCACTCGTAATTGCTGATTTAATTAATATGTTGGAACATGATATGGATACACACTTTGATTTTAAGAGTCGCTATTGGTGTATGTAACCGAGTCTTCCACAAAACTTTCCGCACTTAACATTGGCGTGAAATCCTAGTACACAATGGCATTTTGGAGAATTAAAATCTATAGCAATATTATAAAGTTGAAGTTAGTTTGTTTGGTTAAACTGGCTAAATTCAGGAACCACTGCTCCGATTTGAATGATTCCTTCGGTGTTAGATAGGCCATTTATTGGGTTATAGGTTAAGTGCTATGTGACTAATAGAGTAAGTGTGTAACTCAAGTGAAACGCAAGCAAAGTTGATAAATAAAAGCTGTCAGTGTCTTTGGCAGTAATTACCGACATACTAGCGAAGTCTATCAACATCTGCCCAACCAGGTTATGCAGATATGCCCTCTTATCGTCGCCGAGGGGGGACCAAATCCGACTAGACATTTCACACCGGTATTATCTGAGAGTCTCTTCCCTGGTCATATAAGCCCAATTTGACTGTAACGCTGCTATTGAGATTATTGAGACTATTGAGACTGTTCATTGTTGATCTCAAACTCAAAAAATCTTCACCATCATCATCAGTCAATGCACACACAGCAATGAACACCAATACGATCGATCCCCTGCTCTATAAAACCTTTATATCGTTGAAAAATAAAAAGTTATTAATACACGCCTCACACCTACATCCCTCACGCCTCGCGAAAGGGCAGATCGATGCTTGTCAAACAATAAATGTCACGTCCACTCCCTCGCGCCGATACACAAACATACACACACGCTGGCTCACCCAAAGTGGACCTTAACACGATGCAATAAGATTGGTGTAGAACGAAGGCAGCGTTTTGTGAAACTACCTCCGATTTTTGTTTGAGGTGAGAACGGTGCTCTAATTTTGGGGCAAATGTTGTGCGATATCGAGTTAAGTGCTACGTCACAAGTGTATGTTTTTAAACTGTTTTAAATACATTTTTATTGAGTTTGAACGAGTGATTTTTATAGTAGGCCAAACAAGCACTCTTTGATGACTATTGATACCCATAGTCGTAGGCATTATTGTTATGCAGATAAGTTGCCCTTCTCCCCCCTTCAAAGCAACATACGCGAGCGAGGGGTAACTTAGATACCTAGAGACTACTGGTCGTGTCTATCCTGGTCTGCAATGAAGCAGAGCTTCCTTAAAGCTTCTTACATAAAGTGTCGCATTTCAAATGTTCTTGTGTTTCCTATAGCCTCTTGAATTGACATTCATCAAAAGTCTTTAATGGTTCTATTGCCCCTCAATGCAAACAGTCAAGTAGCATACGGAAGCAAAAATTTTAATTATAATACCAACCTAGAATACTATACATTATCGCACAATACCTGCCGTGTTATTACATGGTAGCCGATATGTGATCGGGGGCCGAACGAATTGATTGTGCTCTGTTCATTATCCAGTATTCATCTGGTGATTGGTCACGGGCTCTCGGGCTTTAGGGCCCAGCGCCCACGCCGCGCTGGGACACGCGAGGCCTAATCAAATATCTTTAATACCAACTACCAGTTTATCTACTAACTACAATGTTCGATACTAATTTTAATATAATTAGGGCGGTCTCACACCTAACTTTTACTACCATTTAGATGTTGATTGGCTTACGTTACTGAACTCTTAACTATCATTACTACGAAACTAAAATTATGTACTTTATTTGTCAATTTAGTTTTTTTTAATTTATAATACTTTATAATAATTTACTTTACAATATTTGTAATTTTAATTTGAGTTAAAATTTCATTCTCTCTTGTAGGCTTTATGATTTCCTCTTCCAATTGTTGAGAATTGTGTACACGCACTTTAGAAGATTCCATTGCTGCTGTTGACTTGTGTCATATGCGTACATATGCGTTATGTAATATATGAATCATTCCCTCATCGCAGGGTTTGTAATATAACTCCTATATAGTGGCTTCATCTATTTTTGTGAAATTGTCTGTGTATATTCGGAAATTATGCCTATTTAAAAACTTAGTTTCTTGTTATAGTGATGGAGTGAATTGACATTTGGAATGTCATGTTCAAAGAGAGTATTTAAATTTAAATAGTAGATAAAGTAAGTAATTCCTATTTATATCTTTAACTGATTATAAGAATGTCTTCGTATAAAACAACTTGTAGCAGAGCTACGGTAACGTAGCACTGCTACGACGCCTTGTATTTGTGTACTACTTCTAATTACGACCCGTAGAGGCTATGATCACCGTGATCTCAAACAGTACTAAGACGGGAATAATCATGATTAAAACCACTAACCATAGTCTTATTTAATCGAACACAAACATGGCGTAACTTAAACCATTAACCGCGAGGAAATGCAAACACAGATAAAAAACACGTTGGCGCCCCCTTAAAACAACGAAAGTCAATAAATTAAAGGGAACACATGTCCCCGCTCCCCCCTCGGCGACGATAACTTGGTAATTAAGAAACGCATTAATCATGGATTGGAGACACACCGCGAGTACCACTGATTGCGGCCCTGACAAACTGCTGCCTGACATGCGTGGAGCAACACGGAAGCTTTTATTGCTT
This sequence comes from Calycopis cecrops, assembly GCA_001625245.1. Lineage (NCBI taxonomy): Eukaryota > Metazoa > Arthropoda > Insecta > Lepidoptera > Lycaenidae > Calycopis > Calycopis cecrops. The sequence continues at coordinate 235,862 of LUGF01050524.1, forward strand.
TTTGAATTTAGAATGCTGTAATTTCAAACTTGGAACGGGGACGTTAACATGGGCATCAGCAGCAGCTAGAAGACGTCCAGCAGTGGACATAGGCCTCCTCCAGAGGACGTCACATATCGCGGCAACAACCTGCAAGTCCACCGAATTATTTAGGTTTATTTCTGATATACCAGACCGAATTATAAGTATCAATAGACCATAGATAACGATGTTTATTATTTCTAACAAGTTGCGCCCCGCAAAAAGTGCGTAAGTTCTGTCCCAAGGTTAAAGAACTAAAGGTATTCCTTGTAGTCGAAAACCAAAATAATATAAGTTAAATACCAAAATAACAAATCTACTTATATGTATTAAACAATATGTCACAAATTTTAACTAAAAAGATCGACAAACATTAACATAATATCACTTACTATCGTTAACCCGCTATGTGAATGAAGGTTCATACTGATCGGTTGAGTAGTTTTGGCTAGCAAGCGAAACAAACAAACATACATTAACATTTGTAATATTAGTTGGAATTAGGGTCAAACTTACCTCTCTTTACTGAAACTCTTTATTCTACAACTTGTCTGGAGATTTAAGTCTGGATATTCCATGATAGTTTTCTAAACTGATATTTTAATCAGGCGACGCTCTTATCGCGCGCAGACAGTTTGTTTACCATATTATGACGTCACTTAGGTGCTATAAGAGTGTTGCTAGCGCTCGTAAATTAAAAAATATCAAATGCGTTGGTGAGTTTTAATATACTTTAGTAAGAGGTAGTGCCACGCTGCAGCCGACGGCGGGACAGAGGAGGTACCTCTTGCTTACATGATGTCGGCGTTTCATGCGGTGCTATTCAGTAGCCCATGGATCGGGGGAGGGTGGGGTAGACTGTTGCTGATAGATCCAGGATACCCCTCGCCACAACGGCCGAGGGCTTTCGCAGGTTTTTTAGTCGGTAGGGGCACGCGTCTAGTGCCGAGTTCGACACACCCTTCCAGCTCACCCAGGGCTGGTTGGAAGGTGCACAAATGCAGTTTACCTGCGTTACAAAAAAAATGGATTCGGGGAGGGGGAGTCCTTCGTTGGGCCAACTGGAAACTCAAAATTATACGACATACTATGAGTAATCCACCATCATAATTCATTGATCTTTTAATTGATTGATTTTGTAAGAGGTTTTGCCTTGCCAGCCGAATTGGGTCGGCACGACCGGCGTAAAGTGACAGCTCTGCTGTCGCGTTTCGTGCGGTGTGTAAGTAACCGGTGGCCCATGGAGGTGGCAGGTGAAAGGAGGGCAGCGCATCTGTATAGCCACTAAGCGGATGTCTGAGCGTCGGCAGTCATGAAAATTGCTCCGACTGCTCGTTTGCCCCCTACAACATAAAATAAAAAATAACTGCAATAGGAAGCTAGTCGTGCGAGCACGTTTTAGCTGAAATGCAGACTGTGTTACTAAAAAGGCTCAAGTGGTAACTAAATAAACATGAGCACAGCGAATTCTGTCACCAAATAGGCTCACGCAACCCGACGCCCGTCAGAACTGGTACCATTAAGCATTTTCATTGGATATTTATCAATAAATATGTTAATGTTCGCTAAAACCACTTTAATATTTATAAACACAAGTACCAACATATCGACAGAAACAGTTGAGTGAATTATACACTCAAATAATGAAAGGTTTTGACAAATTCAATGATTGTAATGTCTTTTTGTGTATATTCTATTAAGAATAGAATAGAACACTATATTTAACGTAAAGTAATAAATTTAACATACACAAAGATATTATTAACGTTTTGTTAGATGTTTTTTTGTTAATTTCGTGGTGATACATTTATACACAGCCTCCAATTCTAGGTAGGAGCTGAGAGGTGTCTGGGACTAGCTGGATCGAATAGAACCCCTGTACCAAATTACAAGTTTCTAGTTAAGGTAGTTTCGGCTGTGCGATAATATATATGTCAGTCAGGTTTGCCTTTTATATATACACCAGCTGCGCCCCGCGGTTTCACCCGCGTAAATTTCGATCTAAAAATAGAAAATCATCCCGTGGCTCCCATAAGAACATTTTTTCGGGATAAAAACGATAAAATCCTATGTATGTGCCAAATTTCATTAAAATCGGTTCAGCAGTTTTTGCGTGAAGAAGTAACAAACAAAGAAACATACAAACTTTCGCATTTATAATATTAATAGGATAGATGTGCTAGACTCTCAATCTGGTTAAGGTGGTAATACAGTTTTGTACTTAACACACCAATTGAATTGAATACGTATTGTATTACCTGATAGTGTTTTTATGTATATATGTGTAATATACCCATGTGTTTTCCATTTAAAACACATAACACAGTGTGGGGTGTAACATAAACAAACAACGCCAAAAAAACACATCGCCTCACCTAATTATCGCGGAGGGACTTTGCATAAGAAAGTATTGCGCGTTACGCATGTCCCTCCCCCCCCTCGCGCACTCCCCACGGCCCAGATAAAAAATCTCCCATTTCCTTAATTCGTTTATCGGGCGCTGCCGAGGCTTTGTCTCCGATCGATGGGGCTAAATGAGCGGAGGACGTGACGGGCATGGAGGTGAGCGGAGTTTTTAAGTCACTGAGATGTTAGGTGGTTTTTTTTTGAATACACAAATGTTAACACCCAAATCCATGTTGACAATGTTAATATTCACACCCAAGTCATACGTGTGAAAATTGTTTAAAACTGTAAAACATTGTAAAATATTGGCCCATGGAGGTGGGAGGAGAAAGGAGGGCAACGCATCTGTATAGCCTCTATGAGGATGTCTATGAGCGTCAGTAGGCATGAAAATGGCTCCAGCGGCTCGTTTGCCCTGCTATACCATAAAAAAAGATGAGTATATAATATGGCGAAACTAAGTCATTAAGATGATAGGTGTTTTAGGTCTTCTTGAATACTCATATTTTAACATCCAAGTCCAGTTAACCTTGTTAAGATCTACATCCAAGTCATGACACATGTAAAAAATATCTCCGATGAAAAAAAAACAACTTAAAATTTTCCACGTGTACCAACTTACAAGAAAAAGTAATTTTTCAGAGGCTTTCAAAGTGTATGTATACTTAAATTAAAAAACCTTCATTATTTTGCGGTTAATCGCTTTACTATGAAACCATACAAATTCTTATAATTAGCTAATTAATTAATTAAAAGTATATTTAAGCAGTGATGGGTCTGTAGATGCTGTGATGACAGGTCGAATATTTTTTAATTGGCACATTAATGGTCGCAGCACATTTATCAACTCGGAAAGGTATCGTAACCGTATCACCTCGAGCCGGTCAGTGTTCTTTGTATGAAACTTGATACAGCAACGCACACTAATGGGAAACGTAACGTAATCGTATCGTCTTCGCTTTTCTAGGCGAGACGTCTACGATCCCTTTCCGAGTTAATAAATCTGCATGCCTAATATTTGGAGTGATGGAGGTTACTCGTTAAAAAAAAGGCATGTGTACATGAGGAGTAAAACATTGTGAAGCTGTTACGCTGAATGTAATGTTTTACTGTGCGACCTCTCTTACGTACCTTTTAGTTTTTTTTCTGGCATATCGTTTCTTTTCTTTACTTTTAAATTCGATACATCTATCGCCAAATTGCCAGTACATTTTATAACTACATATTAAGATTTTTAAATATGAATTTATATTATGTCTGTTTAGTTATTCAAGACTAGTCGCTTAATCCTGGTAGTTACGGGTTAAGTCCACGTTCTTTATTTTAATCTATTGAAGTAGAGTTTTGTCGTCATCATTATTAATCCACTACACAAATCTGCTTCTAAAAGCCAAGTCGACCTGTGCCTGGCTATTCGTCTTGCGGATGCAAAAGCTCATTTGAACCACCTGATGATAAGCAACAGTCGAGTAGCTCCGAATGATACCTTATCGTGGTGGCCTAATTGGACATTGGTATTAGTTGTTCGGTAACGCACCCAGGGTGTGCCGATGCGACGTTACTGCTTTCCTAACGGTCAAAAAAGGTATTAGCTGTCAAGTAATATTCAAGGTGCACAGAGACGGGCATTAGCTGTCAAGTAATGTCCAAGGTGCACAGAGACGGGCATTAGCTGTCAAGTAATGTCCAAGGTGCACAGAGACGGGCATTAGCTGTCAAGTAATGTTCAAGAAGCACAGGGACGGGCATTAGCTGTCAAGTAATGTCCAAGGTCCACAGAGACGGGCATTAGCTGTCAAGTAATGTCCAAGGTGCACAGAGACGGGCATTAGCTGTCAAGCAATGTCGAAGGTGCACAGATACGGCCAATAGCTGTCAGGTAGTATCCAAGATGCACAGAAACTTAGAAATTTAGCTTAAACTTAGAAATTTTTAAACTTAGAAAATAAGCTGTTAAATAATAAAACGGATATTTTCTGTCAAGCAATGTCCAAAATGTACGGAGAAAGGCATCACTGTCAAAACTGGCACTACTTCTCCTATGAGACATAAATATATATCAGTCTCTCTAACAAAAATAACTTCACATCTATGTGTACCGTATATGCTTCAGGAATCTTTACACAGTGACACAGGCTAATGTACATTCTATCACCGCGCCAGACTTATAAATCATAAATAGATACCGTCCCCGCACACTTATCCAGCATTTGTCAAATGTGCAGATAAACATGTGATCTTAATGTCTCTGTTGAGTCTAATCTGTGCAAACAAATTACCTGGCTTTTAGCCAAAGTGGCTTTATTGATACGTCAATATCTCGTATTATGGGCCGTGTTTTGACATGTTAGTATGTGGCTGGAGGTAAGTAGACAAACGAAAGATAAGGCCGTAGAAGTGGCAGTGGTTAAAGTTCTGTTTATTAAAACACAAATATGCCTATTCTAAACTTTGCCTCGGCTGCTGTTTTGGCACAACTGCCGCACAGTCCGGATTGGACCTCAATTTTTTTAAGTAAAAGAGGACAGTAGAAGAGTCGTAACCTGTTTCGTAACCGACACCCATCCATCCAACAGCCAAGAGGTTATACTTAGAATTTACACCTTTAGAATTGCAATTTTAGGCATGTTTTCATTATAGAAGGTATAAGAATTGAAATAAGGTGTTGGTGGTTTTTGGTAACAATTGAGTAAGGATGGCTACAAGCATAACCCAACTGATGCATTACCTTCCTTTGCCAAGCTCTCAATTAAACCACCTCCCTGCTATATTTATGATATCACTGAATTGCTTATTCTAGTTCTCATTCACTAAACTTTTTGCATATTATTTAGTTAAACTCCAGTCACCTTTTGTAACTGACGCGCCGAGTATTTACTAACATTGTTAACTTTTCCCCACAAGTCGCAATCCCGACGCCATTTTCCAATTGAGTCATCAGGCGGACGTGTAAAAAACAAGGGCACGTCGTTTAATATCATCTCGTAAGAAATTAGAGTCGCGCGCAAATAAGCGCGGCCGGGGGCTCGCACATGTCGCGCGCCGCCGGCGAGCGGTCTTGATACTTTTGTAATATACACTTTTTTATCACTACTTTTTTTTCTTTTTTGTAAGTTAATGTATTATCAAGTAGCAAAAAAGTAAATATTAAACACTATCCCCCTTATTACTAAACATAGAATAACTCTAACCAAGGAATAACCTAGTAATAAACTGACATCTGTCAAATTCCATAATAAAAAACACATAAAAAGTATGTAATTTGACAGATGTCAGTCTATTACTAGGTTATAACTTGGATATAGTTATTCCATGTTTATTAATAAGGGGGTGTGTGTTCCGACAAGCGGCTTGAGTTTGCACTTTAAGTAAGATACAGGTCCTAAAGGAAGAGCACGTAAATCACTATTTTCTATCTTACAGATTTTTCAAGTTCATTCTTTATGCAAGTTATGAAAAAAGTATGAAGTCAAACGTAGACAAGAGACATAAAACATAATATATAATCATTATTTATTTTAATAACAATATATTTTCCTTGTAGTTCCTATGTTAGTTTATTTAATTATTTTTTTTAATAGTAAAGCAATGCCTATTTTATAAATTGTCTTTTTATTAAAAACTAACAGACGTCGTATATACCTAGTACCAATTTTTTATTGAGATTGCGCACGAAATAAATAAATAGAACATTTGAAGTGCTGTTAATTGAAATATTAAGCATCATAATAAAATAACGACAATGTCAGATAATTGTGATTTGAAGTTAATTATATTAATTTTATAACTCAAAAAATATGCGATTCGGCCTTAATTTGGCATGATACAAGCTTGATAATATAAAATGCTCCTGGACTGCCTGATATTTTATGTCATCTCATTTCATTGACAGTTAATTTTCAAGAGCTCCTTATACCTATTCCTACATTATTACACACACACAGATACGAAAACCTCAAAACGTGAAGCTTTCAAAACACTTCAAAAATTGGAACGAATACAGAAACTGGTTTTTTTTTTTAATTATTGTACCATGATCCTGCTGCTATTGTTGTTGCAGCATCTTTGAAACTTTATTGTTTTTACATAATGTTTACTATGCTTTTATATTTATAATATATTATTTTTCTCCTCATCCCTCTCCGTGGTGACGATCTTACTTTACATTTCATCTAATACTTTACATCTAATTACATCTAATACATTTTTTTTTAATAGGTAAAACAGTTTAATTGTACACACTGTGTGTTTTTTTTTACATGGCCTTACAAAGGGTAAAATGTACAGAAACTGGTTATAAAATTACGAAACTTAATATATCACGTCTTAAAAGTATCAAGACTACTCCACCGCGGCTGACACTTTTAATTTTCCCTCCTTAAAAATGGGAGGCGGCGGTGTTTCCGTGTGTGGGGGGCGGGGGCCGGTGATCAAGGCACGCAATCTTCGAACCCTTAAAAACTTAAATCTCATCTCCACCCATACACTCGCGCACTTCCTTATCACTTATTTATGCTGGCTGATGTTGGGATGATAATTATATGCACTGCCCCTACGGATCGAACGCCTCACTAATTTCTGTGAATGTCTTTTGTAGATATCACTATTCGCAGTATATATAACAGTAAATACTGAATATTTACTGTTTACATTCATTTTAAAGAAACCACAGAAAGATCAGATAGATCTTAAAATATTGCATACAATGTTAACTTCTTGGATTTTGGTCTGCTATCGAGAATTAATGGAAATGTATACTGTAACTAGATACAAAATAAAAAATTTCACAAATAATAGGATTATCTATATGATGCGTATCCTAGTATCCTATTAATATTATAAATGCGAAAGTTTGTATGTTTGTTCGCTTGTTTGTTTGTTACTCCTTCCTCCTCCTCTGTTATCCCAAAAAATTGTTCCCGAGGGATGCAATGGGATGATTTTCTATTTTCCACGGGATCGAAATTTACGCGGGTGAAACCGCGGGGCGCAGCTAGTTTATCAATAAATTGATGAGAATTAATTGAACAAAATTGTCAATGTGAAATTTTTCACTACTCTAAGTCAAATTCTAAATTATTCATTACCTGCCATCATCATCACTCTTTATTGGTTCTGACTGGACATGGGCCGCTTTTAGTAAACACCAAGACGAGAAAATCCTGTCTCTCCCACCCTAACCGGCTAATCCAAAGAAATCGTCTTCCACCTGGCAAATGGTCTGACACCAAGACTTCCACCATCCTCCCAAAAGCGGCCCCTATTTTAGAACTGTATTTAGATTACATCTAGTACAGATCGACATATATAACAGATAGATCTGCAACGATCTGACATCAATTCTAGATCTACAAAAATAACAATAAAATAAACCTAAGTTTAGTAATATATCTTACCGAGGAAGGGGGCGAACATACAACTCCTAATATATGCCTGAAACCAATTACTTGTATTTATAGAAAAATAAACAAACTTTACGCTTCCTTTAACGTTGGGGCAATTAAAGCCGAAATCGCGAACGGCCCCACTTTATGGCCCAATAAAGGGCACGCAACGCCTAAAATGCCCCCGATATAACCGTTATGTGCGTATTTTTAACCAATTTTAAAACAGGACATTAAAGTTTATACACGAGATCGCTTAATGGACTTGACGTAAGACGCAAAAATTGGTAATGTTATAATGATAGGAAATTCAGAAATGCTCGCCCTAGTGTGTGATGCATGGAATAAACTAAATTTAATATTAAATGTTCCTTTATTTCGGATAAAATCCACATTATGTGTTAGTAACGTTAAGACCTTATAATCTAAGTTACTACCGAATAACTAACAGTTTAATTTTATCAGTGAAAGCAGTTTAATTAAAATATAATTGTGTCTGATACAAATGGCTATCATAATTTCAAAAATAAAATTCTTCAGGATGAAATTTTGCCGCGTGAAACCACGGGAGACAGCTAGTCGTTCCATACACTTGTGGTCTAATTTAAACATTTTATATGGATACAAAATACTTTAAGTAATATATGTAAAGTGTTGTAAAAATAAATGTACTAGCAAATCTGTAATTAAACATTAGTTATTTTGAACTCGCGCAATTCTTATCATAAAGTTAGATGTGAAAAATCCAGATTATTTTTTTATTACTGTATAGTGCAGACAACACTCTACAGTAATAAGCAATCATAGACAACACTACAATAATAATAAGATTAATAAATAATTATCTTTTCTTTTCTCTTTGGGCCGGTTAAAAAGGCGCTAAGGATAATACTGACTTTCCGTACCTAATATCCTATTACGAACTATAACTATACATACAATAAAACAGTAAAATCCGTGTGTTTGTACATCGAATATCAAAAAACTAATTCAGGGCGATGTTAAAATACATAGTATTATAACACTTTCAATGTTTTTTAATTTTTTTGTCTGTCTGTTTGTCTGTTTGTCCGCGTTAATCTCCGAAACTATGAACGTGGAAGGATTCAAATGAAACTTTGCGGTGTGGTGTATAGATACTAGGCCTGGTCAACATCTAAAACACTTTTTACTGCAGGAAAATCACACATTCCTACGTAGATTCAGTAAATATACTTTTCACTGTGATTATGATAGAACTACTCTACGCGAGCGAAGTAGCGGGCATCAGCTAGTGTCAAATAAATTATGAACTTCATTTCACAAGTTCCAGTTAGTAGTGATTGTATATAATTATATTTCTTGTGTGAACTCCAAAACGACTGACCGATTTTGATGATTTTTTGTCTGTTGATTAGAGAATAGTTTAGGTTCACAAATTAGTCCGGCAGATGACAAGACAACGTATGACGGGCAGCTAGTAAATATTATAAATCTGGCAGTTAAGTTTTAAATATCGATTAGCATTTTGATGGTTACCTGTGCAACCAGTTCTTAATGTCCTTAAGTAATTAAGCATTACTCGGAAGTCTATGACTCCAGGTTGTTGATGATGATGAATTTAAAAATGTAAAAAACAAAGTCCCCCACACGCTACGGTTCATTAGCCCGTGCATGTGTTATTAGCTGCGTGTGTGTGTGTGTGAGTGTACACAGCGGGGCTTTAATTTTTGGGGGTTCTTTAATGACACTTCTTTGCATCGATTTTAGCAGTGGAGGGTTACTCTTTTGTTTTCTATCGATTTCTCATTCGGATAGTTGAATGAACATGCATACATGCGCGGTTCGAGAGCCGATATTAAATCTGACGACGTGTTCTTTGAACTTTTATATTATGAGCTTTCATTTTTTAGGTGTTTTTATTTTAAAATTGTAGACGTTTTATTTAAAATGGTATTTTTTTAATATTTTAAGAACTTGTTTTTGTGGAGGGATGCAGGTACTGGGGAAGACCAAGACTGACTTGCCATGTTCAGATTCCGGCACTGTCCGAAGCTGAAGTAAAGAGTCTTCGCAACCGGCGTGTGTGAAGGAAGAGTTATGAATGTGGAGAAAGCGAGGCAAATGTGTAAGGATCATGATAATACGTGGCAGGCTCTTTGCCTACGTAATATGATGTTGTTTGTTCAGGCTATGTGTCTACCCCGTTAGGTTAGCGTGAAAATATGATGTTGTTTCTTCAGGCTATGTGTGGGTTCATTGTCTTTTCTTTGTCGTCTCTTTAATTTTTTAATAAGGAGAGTTTGAATTCATTTATTTATTTCCTACTTCAGAACTTTTCACTGGATGAACCAATTTCTTACTACGATAGGTACTCTATAGTCGGTCCCAATGTGACTATTCATGATATGTTGCTGGGATCCTGGGGAAATTGGTGGCAACCCTTCAATTTTATATGCACACGTGTGTTTATATATACTTTCTATATTCTTTAGGACATTTACGTTTTAATATTAAAAAATAATAAATATCCAACTGGCTACCTTATAAAAGTAGATCTAAGAGAGGCCTATGTCCAGCAATGGACATCATGTGGCTGTTATTAATTATGATACAATAGTAAATAGAGGAAATAAAAACTAATATTATTAGGCAATAATCGTAAAGAAGTGTTGGTTTTACTAATCAGACCAATAGGGCTATGTACATTTTTGTCGGTGTTAGAAAGCGCTTTTACCAAAGTTTTAAAGTATATACCACCATTATGACATATACGAACGCTATGATGGTAGAATAGATTGTCCGGTTGTACACACGGCCTGATTTACTGTATATTTTGTTACGACGTATGTATTATACCATCACATATCTATTACATTTGGAATTGAAGTAAAAACTAGTGGGTTACCAGCGAATCTTTAGCATCTGTATAAAAAAAATTGAATCTTCTGAAACCACTTTTATTTACACTAAACTATTTTTAACGTCAAATAGTATACATTCGTTCAGATGAAAGTTGCTTGTCGATAAAAATATAGGTATTTTAATTTTTAATTTTCTTTTTTGATTTCTTTATTTTCTGCTCTTCATTTTTATGCACATCTACAGCTGGAGCTCTTAATTATGAGACCGTTTTTGTTTGCTACTATCGTACCAGAATTACTGAAACGAAAATTAATTACGTTATTATTATATAAGAATCGAACGGAAGCTTAATATAACACCAAAACATAACCGGCATAGGCCTTATGTACAACGAAATTGTATTAAAACCCGTTCAAAAACATAATTAACAAAAATTAGGGGGTCGAAGTCGATGAAGACGCGGCAAGCCACCCCCAGGGGCCACCCTCTAAAAATTTAATTCATCACAGCCTCTGAGACATCTCCACCTACCATCCCTTTCTTCCGACGTTCTTTGCTTTCTTACAAGCTTTTTCCAAGAGCAAGACGGGGATATTACAACCTGTGTCCTGCCGTTTATCGAAAAGCAACCTTAAGACTCAAGATTAAAGTTGAAATTTGGCTAATACTCGATAGTTTTAAGTCGTTTTCGGAAATCCGATCCATCTGTTTTATTCCGCATTGAAAACTCTAAACAAATAAACTTGGTACGCCGCTAGATAAGATTTTAATAGTTGTATGCGAACGTTGTCTAAATTCGTTTTCACATTAGGTACGTGTCGTTTTTTCTTTTTAAATTCAAATTTGGATACGTGAAATTGAACATTTACCATTGTCCTTTTCGCAGGTTGCTGGGTCCAAAATTCTATAATTATACTACTCCTTTTTAGCGATGTTTTCGGATAAAAAAATGTTAAGATCGATACAAGTTTTTATATCATATTTTATATTCGGTTTTGGACTCAGATTTCCTTCTTTTTGCAGGCTTGCGAAAAATAATTAAAAAATATTTACATGTTTTCGAAGAAAATATAATATTGATGAATGAATATATTTTATCAAAGCTAAAGAACAGCTACTAACAGTCTTTAAGAAAGTCAAAACAAAAATATAACCGTTACATGGGTAAGTGGGTTTCCGGAGTCCCATTGGAAGGGAAGGAGAAAGAAGGGCAACCAGAAGTATTGTCTTCCTTCGTTAGTTAGCCACCGAGTATGTAGTAACTTAGGTGTAACTGCGTATCATATTCCTATGCGTAACACATGTTTTGTTCCAAGAGACATTTTAATACAACAAATATATTATTTAAATCTATGTTGCTATCTCTTAGCAATAATTTGAATAGAACTATAAGTAATGGTAATATAAGAAACAATAAAAAATAATTTCAGACAAAGATTGTAGTCGTTGTAATCATTTCAATATAAAAAATAATCGATAAATAGTCAAGCAGTCTTTAGAATTTATACTCAAATTGATCACGGCAATACATATGTTTAATTACGTGTATATATGTTTATATTATAAGGGGGCTAACGAGCAGTCGGCTTAATTTATTAATCCCCACCGTCTACTATTAATTACCTCATTTAAAATAAAATTTCAAGAAGTATGATGCAGTTGGTAGATCCCATGTTATTTCGTTGGGTTTACCCACAAGTACCACTCACCCCTATCATCTAAGTTCAGAAGCAGTAGGTACTTAAACGCGTCCTCGCGAAACAAAAAGAAAGCGTTTTCTCGGTAAAAAGTCGAACTTAACTCTAAACTGGATCTCTGTGCTATTACATTTCTTTAATAAATATTATGATGGAAATGAAATTCGGACAAAACATACTAAGAAAATGATATACCATCAATTTCATTAAACAACTTTTCGATATTTCTCGTATCAACCAACAAACTCCAACCCCACGGTTACACACATGTCAAATCTTTTTCAAAATAACAATTACCTTCTTCGGTATAAAAAGATATTTCATGAATTATCATGAGAATTATTTCATTTAATGAGAAAAAAAACGAGAATATCTCATTGCACTCTATCTGTATTCTGTACCGAATTTCATCTAATCAGGTAATGTTGTGGTAATGCTTGAATAACAAACATACATACAAGCTTTTGCATATTATATAATTTTAATTTGCAAAGTAATAAATAATCCTAGGTATGCTTACACACAACACAGCTTAACTAAACTTACTACTTAACACTTACCTAAATTTAGGATTCTAAATGATATAAACTGAATTTAAAGTGCGTTTAACCAGTAGGTATCTTAACAAATATCCTGATTGGGAACCAAGTTTGCTTTCAAGCTAAATGATTTAGCACCCTAATTAGGATAAATAAATTTAGCCCACCTCTAACAAATCTGACCATTACCGACCACTCGACACAAACGCATGCGTAATTGTTAACACAATAATGACTCATTAAGAAATTGACAGGAAAACCGCTGTCTTTGCCAGGCTCCTATCAGAACGCCTTCAATTACCCAGTAAATAAGTCTATGTACTAACTCTTCACATAATGAGTTAATAACAACACGCGCAAACGGAAAATCATCACCACATACATAAAATACACGCACACTCCCATAGACCATGGCGTATAAAACGCTTTCTTCTTGTATTCTTAATTAGCTGTCGCTCCGTCCCTTTCCCGCTCCCCGTGTTAATTAGTAGCTTGTCCCTGTCGCGCTTTCTTAATACATTCTTCCTCTCCGTGGTGTTTCTTTGAGTTTTTATTTGTGTGCGTGTCTGTGTGCGGTGGTGTTTAATTTACATGTACTTGTATGACAGTACAGTCGCGCGGGAAAATGTTTTATGCCTGACTAGTCGAAACACGCGATTTGGTCAACGCTTATTTGCTTAATAAAGGTATTGTGAAAGTTAGATAGTAAAAAAATTCTTACATTCAAATTATATCGATAACTGAATATTAAATGATGGGAACTTTCAGATATATAAAAGTAAATTATAATTACAAAATAGTGGAAACTATTATTTTATTCGCATTGATTTATTGTTTAAATACGAATATTGATCGAAAAGTTCCTTTATATTCTCCAACAGAAAGGTTTTTCAATCTCAATTTAAGTAACATTAAATTATAAATTATAGAAAAATGTGTATTACTTATACATGTACTGCTCTAACATGTCGATCCAAATTTTTATATGTTTTTAGACTAAAAAGCTATATCTAGCTAAGTTTATAAAAGGTGTATTCGATGCAAATGACCATCCATTACCAATTCTTGTAACTACTATGATATGACTATCAGCAATAGATAAATAAAACTGTAATATTATAAAATTCTTCGTTTCTACTAGCTATGTTATCTTTCGGTGTATCTATTTTATAAATATACAATTCTATAAAACAAACTCAATTTGGTAAACTCACGATCGAATTCAAACTCAACGGTCATCAATCAACCAATTCTCCGTTCGACTGTACAGTTTTATACGAATGTGGGTATACGCGAAAGGGTGTCGGCGCGGGACCCGCGGGGGCGCGCGGGGGGGCACACGTACACATAAACACTTATAAAACTTTTTTGACAACACCCACCCCGCTCTCCCCTCGGATTCGCTAATTTATGTTGCTTTTTTAATCAATACCGGCTGTGCAGTATAGATTGTATCGGCCCGCCCGAACATGTTTCCATTACATTCAAAAGGTTCTTCATGGAGGGGTGTCATCATCACAGTGGTTATTTTTATGTTTAACATCATCATTATTATCAGTAAGAGGCGCATGCTGCATTGCAGAAATGGGCCGGCACGACCGGGGATGTACCGGCGAGTGAGCTGTCGCATTTCGTTGTGTGAGTTTCCGATGGCCCATGGAGGAGGAAAAAGGGCATAGCTTTTATATAACATCTTAATTAAATCACCATCTTCATGAGTATATCTAATAACGAAAACAAAAATCACATATTTTCGCCTGATTCTTCATACATTTATTATTTCCTATTATTATTATTATTCTACTAAAAAATCATATTTCATATCTCGATAGTCATTCTTATCTTATAAAATGTATCATTGCTGAATTGTATCCAAATCTGGCAAATATAAAGTGCCATAACACCTGGCTGAAGTAATGAATATAACGCTTTTTCTATTTTCGACAGTCCAGATGAGTAGTGAGGGGAGGGGGTTGGAAGTAGAGTTTAACATCATATCATTTGGTTATATTAACACTTGTTGTAAGGCGCCATCGTGTTCGGATTGCTCGTTTGGTCTTTACAAAATAATTAAAAATTGTCCAATCTAGACTTGGCTTGCATGCAATTTACGTCCTATTTATACATAATATAATAAAACAGTGAAATCCGTGTGTCTGTACATTGAATTTATTTAATAATAACATAAAACTGATTGGGGGCGACTTTAAAATAGTATTAAAACACTTTTCAATGATTTTTAATTTTTTGTCTGTCTGTTTGTCCAATCTAATCTCCGAAACTACTGGACGGATTCGAATGAAACTTTTTGTGGTGTATAGATACTAAGCCTGGCCAATACGTTTTACTGCGGTAAAATCGCTTGTCCCTACGGGGAATCGGAATTTCAGCAGACTGCAAGCAAATAACAAATTTAACAAATCACTTTGGCTACTATAGAACTAGGCTAGGCGAACGAAGTCACGGGCACCAGCTAGTTAATAATATATACAAATATAATATGTACTAAATTATATCTAGATCTATATCTAGCCATAGTAAGTTGTGAATATGAAAATATACAATGTAACATTGTTAAAGAATTTATTCATCAACAATAATTAGCCCTTTATTAAAGTATAAGGCGGCAAACGAGCAGTCGGTACATTTCAATGATTACCAACATCCATAGACATTCAGTTTTGGAGCCCTCTTTCCGCCTCCCCTCGCAACGGGTTTAGTAGTAGTAGTTAGTATTATATTTTTATTTTCATGGTCATTTGTTTTATCAAATAAAATTCACAATATTACTGAAAATAAGATTTATTCCTATACTAGCCGCCTGCGTGGATTTCGGACTTCAAAAATGGAGTTATTATACATATAAAAGTTCCTCTTGTATCACTTTAATAAAAAACCCAACCAAATCAAACACAAAAACAAACAAAAAAAATCGACCAAAATCAAAATTTGTTGCGTAATTTTAAAGATTCAAGCATACAGACACAGACGGCGGAAAGCGACTTTGTTTTATTCTATGTAGTGATTAGGCACCTTTTGTAGACTGCTTCTTGTTAAGCTTTGTCAGTCGCAGAGTGAGGTGTGCCTAGTCCTGAGTTCGGGATCAAAAGGTATCGTTAGGGTCAATTCACACCAAAAGCGCAGCGAAGAGAAGCGCAGTTTATGTGTCATATGAATTTCAACTTTATAATAATTACTATAATACTTATTATCGCATGAGAAACTCGAACGAGGCGCGCGGATTACCGCGACTGCGCGAGAATTCGCTGGAATCCGCGCGGAAGTCGCGAGAATACGATAATAAGTACTACAGTAATGAAAATAAAGTTTAAATTTATATGACACTGAAAGTGCGCTGCGTTTCGCTGCGCTTCGCCGCGCTTTTGGTGTGAATTGAGCCTTAGTATTTTTCTTATAATTTTTCGAAGCCAGGAAGTTGGTGGTGTTGCAGCCTCTCGGCGCACGTGAAGCCATTGTTCCTAAGTCTGACTTCTCTAATGTCAGACTATGCTTGCATATATTTCTTGCATGCAGCCACGGCCGCCACGGGGAGGTACCTCTCGCTTACACGTGACCGGCGTAAAGTGACAGCTTGTAAGTAGCCGGTGGCTGGAGGTGAGAGGAGAAACGAGAGCAGCGCATCTGTATAGCCTCTATGCGGATGTCTATGGGCGTCGGTAGTCATGTAAATGGCTCCGACTGCTCGTTTGTCCCTCTATGCCACAAAAAAAAAAAAAAAAAAAAAAAACTATATATCTTTTCTGTGAAAGCTTTAGGCTTTTTTACGACTTTGTCAGCATATTCAAAACAGTTTACACATACTCAACACATTATACATTATAACCTTCCTCGGGAATCGCTTTAACTATTGGTGAAAACTACAATATCTCAACATTCTTCGTCTTCAACATTATCACCTCCAGATCAATAAAGCAACTGGGTGGTCCGCGGCATAACGAACATTTTGCCAAATGACTGGACTAAAAATGTCCCTCAGGACTAAAAGGTTAAGAACCACTGCTTTAACTGAATATACCCGGTGTTCACGTCATAGAAAATTGCCATAAAAATAAAATAAAATAATGAAAATAGTAGGTAGTAGTAGGTACATAATATAATTTATGTTCAAATATCTACTATTTTTTTTTTACTTATAGCATCCGAATTTATTTGAGCACAACCTTTATTGGCACTACCTCTTACCAGATACCTGCCGCTCACTTGATAGATACAGCGGAAAAATGTGTAAGCTTTAGCGTTGTGTGCGAAAGAGGGGTCGGCAGTCTAAAAAGCTCTGACTGCTTGTTTGTCCCTTACACTTTAAATAAGCGCGAGCACTCTTGTCAGTGTACCAACATGTTACATTCTATGTATTTATTACGTGTAAGTGAGTTTCAGACCTGTGGTAAGACATAAATAATAGGTATATAAGTATAAACCTAATATAATATGATTATAATATGAATATAATACAAAAACTGGGGAGATTTTTCATTGGAAAAATTTAAAATGATAAATTATGCTTTCTGTGACTAATTGTAAAAAGTTTTTTAGTAAGTGTACAAATATTCGAATTAATGCAAAATAAAAACACTTCTTAATTATTATGCATGTACATATTTTGTAAAGATACATATTATAACATATGATTAAAACATTTCACAAACAAGTACCAGCCCTACTGGTAACAAAACAAGATTACCGATGATATATTACGTAACCGACAATCTCGGTTTTTTAAATAAAGTTACCGCAATTTCACGATTCGCCAACCCTAACCCTATGACGTCACCGAATCTATTTTCACAAAATGAACCCTATTCCCTTGACATAGAATCGAGATACACAACAGTAAATTATCTAAACGATTATCATTCGCCAAGCTATTTTCGACCTTATATCATTAGCAGAAAATACAAATACTTCAATTTTCAGCATTGTCAATCTACGTAACATACGATTTCTAATGCATGTTATCAGCCACACTAAAGTTATCTTTAAAGCTATAGAAATAAGGTGGTAGTAGAGTGCTTAGTTAAGTTGGCAAGGCTGTTAACACGCGGCGTGATGGATGGTTCGTCACGCGTTGTCATGCGGAGGTTTTGCGTGACGTGTGATTTAATTTTTCATCGGACGGGGGGAAACCTGTAAATGAAGTAAGAGGCTCGCAAAAAATTTATGATAAATCTTATTACGCATATTTGGAGACCGAGATTTTTATAGAATTACGTATTTCACGGATTAAAAAAAATTGGACTGAGAATTAAAGAGAGAGAGGTTTGCTCAGGAACAGCGATTAGCAATTACCACTCAGAAGACAGGAGATCTGGACTATTTTAAGTAGCGGAATAAGCTAAGGATTATCTTAAGTGGCTGAATTAGCTAAGGACACGTGCTACCTGTAGCAGTGGTCGTGTTTTTTATTATTATTATTGTTAAATTTGTACAGCACACCTGCTTGTTTCGCTGTGGCAGCATCCTTAAATGCAATTGTCGTGTTTATAATAATGATAATGTATCTATTACCTATAGAGACCTGTCAACTGCACCAGGTCAATATTATTATGCACAAGTGTATAACAACAATAATTGTTGCTTGCATGCAGCCGAATTGGGCCGGCACGACCGGGGAGGTACCTCTCGCTTACACGAGACCGGCGTGAAGTGACAGCTGTACTGTCGCGTTTCGTGCGGTGTGTAAGTAGCCGGTGGTCCACGGAGGTGGGAGGAGAAAGGGGTGCAGCGCATCTGTCGTCTATGCAGATGTCTATGGGCGTCGGTAGTCATGAAAATGGCTACAACTGCTCGTTTGCCCTCCTATACCATAAAAAAAAATTGGACTCTCTATTCCCTTATTGCGATATTGCTATGGGATTGCAGTCCGACACGACTGGAGAGAAATCAGGCGCAGATGAGGACTTAACGTACTCTCCGTTGTACGGGGTACATCATCGAGATCCATCGATCTGTAATTAATCATGCTTACAACTAGACCACCAAGCAGGTATTCTAATTAAGTTGTATTCAAAATTCGAATTCGACGTCAAATTCAAAATTCAAACTTCGATTTTTGAAACTTCGGAACACAATTGACATTCCAAGTTCAAAAACCCAAAATCCAACTAACCAATAATTAATCAATCAAACGCTCACGCATCACGCACTGGGCGTCCGAATTTCGATCATGCTTACCACCAGACCCCACAGCCAGGCAAAAAAAAAACTTCAACCTCAACGTCAAATTCAAAATTCAAACTTCGATTTTCGAAACTTCGAAACACAACTGACGTTCCAAGTTCAAACCCAAAACCCAGCTACCGCGTAATAACCAATCAAACGCGCACGCAACTGGGCGTCCGGATTTATGGTGCACGCATCCACGCTCGAGGCCAGTGAATTAGTAGTCAGGCCGTACGCTGTGGCTAATGAGGCCAGCCGAGCCGGGAAACGCTTTTAGCTTTCAGACTCTCGCACGCTCATGAATTATTATAAACATCCACCGTTTTATGAATTTATTCGATAAATCGAAAGCAATAGTGTTGCGTTTTTATTCCGTCGCCGTCGTCTTGCTTTTTATTTTCCTTTAGCATGGACCGACTGCTGAAGTACATGGCCGGTCGTGTCTCAACTGTATGTAGACTGTGCCACTAAAAGTAAACATTTTTGGTTTTACGCTAAGACGGCTAGTCCTTTTTTTGTAAATACGCAGGAGACCAAGACCTATGTCGGACTCGGCACTCGATGCAATACCGACTAAACCCCTGCGAGTGGTAATTGGAGGGTCTCGGATCTGCTACAGAATCCCTCCAGCGACAGACTGGCCTCGGCGAAGAGGCACGACAAGGGGGCAGCAAGATGGCTGGTCTTGCTCGTATCTACCCTGAACATAATATAAAACAGAGATATTCATTCCATCTTGTCTAGGGCTAGCCAATCCTGAGTCTTCCTTTCTCTAGAAACTGGAGAAATACCCCATCAACTACAGCCTGTGGCAATCTGGTCAATCAGATCCAGAATTACCTGTCACTGCAGTGTCATTATACCTATCGCGTTTTGTGCGGTGTGTAAGTACCCGGTGGCCCATATAGGTGGACGTAGGAGGGAGGTCAATGCATCTGTATAAGCTCTATGCGGATGCCTATGAGCGTCAGTAGTCATTGAAATCGCTCCGACTTCTCGTTTACCCCCATAAACTACTACTAAAAAAGAGATATGTAATGACCCGATTGTGCCAACCCAAATTGTGCACAATGCAGCAAGGCGCCCATTATCATCCAAAGCGTTCAAAACTGTAATAGCCCGGTAATTTATGATCGTGTACCGAACGATATTGTTAAGCTCATTACATTGTTACCAGCTCTTATCAGCTGATGAACTAATAATGGAGCGTAAATCATGCGATTGTTCGATAGTTCGATACTCTTCTAGAACGTGATAACAATACCGAATTTATAAATAGCCTAGGATCCAGTTAGTTTAATTATAGGTTTAGGTAACGTTGCACGTTTTGTTGAAACCTATAGTCATTAAGACTTTATCGGTAGACTATCGTGGTCTAGTTGTTACCTTCGATCGTGAAGTTTTTTGTTTGAATCATGGGTTGGACCTAAAAATATAGGTTTTTCAATTTATAACAGTCCGAAGTCGGTGTGTGGGTGGTGTGACACTGCCGTGACTCTGAGAGCATGTTTAGACTTTGGTCCTGTGCTTATTTTTTCTCCGGTGAGACTACCATCTCATCAAAAAAGGGGGATAGGAAAATAGAGTGTGTACGCACACAGATAGGGGGTAGTACTTTGTTACAGTCGATTGGGGCCGGCACAAGCTGTCGCGTTTCGTGCGGTATATATGCACTTGGTGACCTAGGGGGGGGAGAAGGAAGGAGGACAACGCACTTGTATAATACTAGCAGCTGATCGATGAATAACCGAAGCCAATATACGTCCTATATGTGTATTGGGACTCGCTGGATGCAAGTGGCTCGTCACCCGTGACCTTTGGCGCTATTTGGAAGAGACCTATGTCCAACAGTGGAGGTCTTTTAGCTGATAATAAGTACACATCCGCAAAGACTTCATGTGGACACTCAAACGCAATACTTACGTCATTAACAACAGTATCGTCTGAACGAGGGGTTCCTGCAGATCGTACTGGCCTGAATTAGTAACTTAAAACTAATAAAACTAATAATACTCTACTTTTGTCAGATTTTTAGATAGCTGATGGTAATAACTGTGTCTGTAATTGGTAATGTCTATAGGAGTTATTCTGAACCAATCATTAGACGGTTAGGATATGCAGTAGCAGTGTCGGCGCGGGGCTGCGAGTGATACAGATATTAAGATAACGCTACAAGTAAACCAACTAGCGTTAGGCTGTATACACACTTGGCGATCACACGCTGCGATAAATACGAGGCTACTCTATAAATTATATGCTATAATTGTACACTATTATTGAAGGTGCCATCGTACTTGCATGTTAAGTTACGATTTTTCATGTTTTACTTTTATATATAGTGACAATAGAATAGTTGCATATTTTCACTAATCAGTGAACATTTAATTTAAGAAAAGCCTATGATTTGAACTTTAAGAAATCTTATAAGTCCGTAGCAAATCACGAGAGAGACCTTTTCAGTTTCTTCCAATCATAATAATCCGCTATTGGTCGTAGGCAACTATGCACCATCAATTCATAGTAAACGAGTACCTACACGCACCATAAGTTTGAGAACATTTCGTGGCTAGTTTTTATTGATCGACGTCCAAAATTTTCATCGAGTTAGAAATCATCTGTCACACGTTTAAGACGCGCCATGCGAACAGAGCCTTAGAACCGCACTGGTCAGTTTAATAGCTTATTAATTCACATGCGGCCGCAATAAATAATTACCGTCTCGTATGACACGCCTCTTGCCCTCATGCTGCTTGTTCCACTTGACTACATTCTGCACGTTCGTATTACGCCCATAGAAATGTGGTTTATATAGGTACAGTACACACTACTCCGGTATACGCAGCGATATATAAGTTTCACTTGAATTCTTAAGACTTTACAATCTCAATCGACGCGGTAAAGGGTGCAAGAGAGGATATGGATGTGGAAGAAATATGTGATGTCCATACATATCTACTATTGAAGCTGAATGGTTTTAATTTCTTTTTCAATTAGGATTATCACAAACTCTTTTTTTTTTATGGTAAAGGAGGGCAAAAGAGCCATTTTCATGACTACCGACGCCCACAGACAACCGCATAGAGACTATACAAATGCGCTGCCCTCCTTTCTCCTCCCACCTCCATGGGCCACCGGCTACTTACACACCGCACGAAACGCGACAGCACAGCTGTCACTTTACGCCGGTCTTGTGTAAGCGAGAGGTACCTCCCCGGTAGTGCCGGCCCAATTCGGCTGCATGTGTGTGTGTGTGGCACTACCTCTTACTATACTCCTGCTTTTGCTTCTTTAAATTGTTTGGACTGTGTTTTTCTTTATTTATTCATTTATTTAACAATTTATGTAAACTAAAGAAAATCATAAAAAAACAATAATTTATAGAAAACAAAGGACCTGCTTATCCCATTATGAAATTTCTTCCAACAGTCCTGCTACAGGAAAATGCATGATATATTGCAATATTAATGTGTACATCTTAAAGACTAAATGAAATTTTACTTGTTAGGGTATATTTATTAAAGGCAAGCATCACTAGAACATGAAAATTGAATGAAAAATATTTTAATTAATGACGACTTTAATATCGCGGTTTTTTTAGCTAGCGAGCTAGCTATTTGCTATCCCTTATAAGGAGTTTCTCTCCCTGTTACATTCGCAAAGTTCTACAGTAGGAATCAAACCAGTGTTGATCCATTGGCCACCCAGTGCACTGACGAGCTGGTCCAGGTCGCCGAAAGCTTGTGATAGCGGCGCGTTCTTCAAAAGCCTTTGTAACCCCATGTCCAGCACTGGAGTTTTTTGGCTGGTAAAAGGAGGGAGATGAATGGATGGAGTTTCGGTGTTGAAGTTAATTATAGAAGATAGAGCACGAACGCGTGGTCAAATCTGAAGTTGTCTACAAGCCACATGACGACCAGGCTGGCGCAGTGGTACAGGGCTCGGATAAGTGGAGCATGTTCTTCCTTCCTTCCTTGGTCATCGATGTTTATCTATGTATGATATGTATTATAGTTTTGTTATTGTTATAGAAACAAAAATCTTAAATATTTAGAATTTCTTAAATTTATAAAACATATTAAATATATTCCGTTGTCTAGTACCCGTAACACAAGTCCTTACGGTACCTAGCACGGGGCTAGGCTTACGTGATGTGTAAAGTCCACAGATATAAAAATATAAAAAAGCCACATCCTGCACTTAAGAATGGATAATATAAATAGAGTTGCTACGCATAGAGCTATTGTAATCATCGTTTATTGTTGCAGCAGCTCTTGCAGTATCTGCTGTACAAACTACCCGATCAAGGTACGTTGTTTCTTATAACCGATACAAACTAATCGCCAATAAAGGCCTAATCACACGCGCGCAGTCCCATTACTCGCGCCGCACTAAATATAATCATATGTTGCCGTCGTATAGTGGAGAGCTATTTTAATGAAAACACGACGCAATATCTGCGCGTGCTGATCCGACCAGTTCATCTACTGTAGTGATCTATACAGGTGTAACTGGATGATAACAGTACATGTGGGTTTTGTTAAAGGTAGTGCCACTGCTACATTTGTATTGGATAGATGCTCATCACTTACCTTAAGTGACTATTCTGTCTCGTTTCGTTTGCTGATGTGAACTCATAAGTGAAACTCATGTGAAAATTAAATGAAGACAAATATCAAATTGTACATTATTCTTATAGTTATCATTGCTTCAAAAAAAACTTTGATCTTCTTTTTTTTTATTTTTTATTTTTATTTTATTTAGTTTTATGTAATATCTAACAACGTAACAATGTATGTTTTATACTAAGCACAGTGACATTGACAGTTTCAAAATGGAAGAAATGATTGAAAACAAATGATAAAAAAACAACTAAATAAAATACAATATATGGTGCCTATAACAACAAATGCTGCTTATAACAACAAAAATACAATTTATTAAGATAGGATGACTGTCCGTTGAGCGAAGTCTTTAGTTTTCACTTTTAAACCATTATTTATATCTTAAGCCACATGAAACGCTATTAGCTATCTTGTTGCACTCGTAATTGTACTACACTCGATAATGCTCTTAAAAAAGTGTACATATAAAGATATATACAACCACAAGAGATATAACACCTCACTCCACTAAAGTTTTATCTTTAAGCGTATATTCCAGAAATCACATGTCAAAAAAAATCCGAGTTATCTAAATTATCATTAAAATAATCTAGAAGTCAGTGGCTTGTCAAGTCACCAATGAATCAGGTGTAAGCATGTGGTACTTTTCCGATATAGTACCAAGTTGGTAATAATAAAATGAACAACTTTTTAAAAATACATCCGAGACCTATAAATATCAGAAGACGAATATATCACTAAAGTGCAAACGGTAGCTCATCGGGTGACCACACAATAAAATATAAGCATGCAGTACTTTCCCTTCGCTTCAATTCATGGATGTGTGTAAACGATAGGACCTCCAATAAAATCTTTAAGAAAGAGCTTATTCCTCTCTCAAAAGTTGACAACGCATCAGCTAGACCTCTGTTGCACATCTGCGTGATGTAAAGTGATCACCTCATCACATTACATTATGTGGCTCAACTGCTTGTTTGCCTCCTATGCTATAAAAAATTGCCGACTTTTAAATACCAGAGGATTATAAAATATATATGGATCGTAAACGACGTGTCGAAAAAAAATTGTCTATAGTCTCATTAAAAGGTTCTCTAGGATAAAACCTCATTAATTGACCCCAAAATCATGTAGTGCTTTTCAGAATTTTGTCTCCATTTGTCATTGAACAAATGGCACCACCTCATACATTTAAACCCCGAGTTCACAACGTCTACATCCCTGTAATTAGCAGTTTTAATACAAATCTGAAATGCTTAATCAACAGCTCACCCTATGACCATACATTCAAGCGTAAGCGTGTTTTTCCAAATTCGGCTCAATTCGGTAATGCCGAAACCGCACAACTTCTTGAAAAAAAAACCTCGACACATCCAAACACCAGAAGGTTAATAAAAGACCTGTTAAGCGTAAACGACATAGACGACAGGCCGAAACAAATTACAACTTGTCTATATTCTCATTAAAGGCCTCTCGGGGCCAATAGCTCATCGGGTGACCACACAATCAGCTGTAAATGGTCAACGGATAGGCGCGCGCTCCGCACGATCCCCAGATATATAGTCGGCGCTTGCTCTAAATAAATCACTTCCTACTTGCGATACAATGCCTTAGAAAAGTTGACAGACTTGTGAATGTGTAGACATGGCGGCGTTTATTTTGAAATTGCAAGACACTTGTGCTACAAGTGGTTCAAAGTGGAGGTGTGGTTGATAGGGTGAAATGTTGTTTAGCATTGACTATATTCAGTGTAGCTACATAGGTATTTATCTTTATTGCAGCCGTTCGTGGTTAGACACGAGAAGTAGGGATCGTCTGTCTTTGTACAAAATGAGAGACAATCCTAACTGGCAATGGCCAGGTGGACATATTATAAAAGAAGATAGTGGTAATGTTAACATATTCATTTCCAATATTGTGTTGTGAAAAACGCATGGTTTTTCATATTTTCTCAGTAAGTATATTTACTAATAAGATTATTAAGAAAATTAAATCAGTAGTACACTCAGACTTTAGCACGAGTTGTGTGTCAATACAATATTCCTTCTGTTCCTGAGTGGCCACTCGGGTTTCCAGGGTTTTATTAACTCAGATATTCGGCCGCCATACTGTCGTCTCTACACTTCACATCTCTATACCTGCAGCGCTGCACTGTC
The DNA here is from genome assembly GCA_001625245.1 of Calycopis cecrops. Taxonomy (NCBI): domain Eukaryota; kingdom Metazoa; phylum Arthropoda; class Insecta; order Lepidoptera; family Lycaenidae; genus Calycopis; species Calycopis cecrops. The sequence goes on from LUGF01050524.1 coordinate 261,708, forward strand.
TATAACTTCCCAAGTCTATGGCCGCTGCGAGCGTATGACGCTCTGGACGGCCGTATGAGGGCGGGCGTGATATATCGGCCGAGTAGCGTTAATAAGCGAACACGGGGTTCGTGATCGCCAATAGCGAGAGTGCGGCTTTGTTGCGCCGAACGCTGGGCTCACCGTTGGCTTAACGTATCTGGGGCGCTTTGTTACTGCAAACTAGCAACTCTTATGATAAGTTTAAGAAATGTTCATACGCCCAAACTTCTTAATTACTACCAGCAATCCTTAGCATCACGTTAATGACGTTAGTCGCATTCCGAATTATTCGGTCCTAAAACTTCGTAAAGCAGTTTAAAAAATTGTAACTACGCAATTATCCCTTGTGACAATAATTGTGAAGCCTACCTTGTGTTCTTGAGAGGCGGGGAAGGCACTTTCGTACAAAATCGGGAAACTTGACTGAAAAAATATCTAAGTTTTTGAGTACCTCCTCCAAATGTCTCTTTGTTTACAAGTCAAACCACGGTCTACTGCTTCTACCACAGAGGCTCGAGCTACCTTAGGGCACTCGCCTCTCATACAGATGAAGCTGCACTGGGCCTTCAGCCTGTTAGCGTAGAGTCTACCTAAAAAAAAAACTGCTTCTATGGGGTTGTAGAAAGTAACAGCTTGTTTTTGTTACTCGTTTTATAATTTCAAATGTTAAATGCTCTATGGGAGAGGCCTATTTCTATGTATGTATGATGATGATGATGATGATGTTGAAACTAACAAAATTCAATAAAACTAGAATGTGATGAGATCGTTTGAAAAGAACAACCGATCCGTGGGGCTCAAAACAGCAATTTCGATTTTCCGTCCCAACAAGCCGGCACCGTAACATGTGGGTCACACTCGCGCGAGTCCTCGCGTCGGACACGACGCCTCAGTCGATAAATACGCGTCCACGTCACTAGATGCAACACCCCGATACATCGAGTGAGATATCAGCGGCCACTTCTAGCGCCAACGGTACATCGCTCTATAGAATTGCTACGAGCAAGCCGTTGGGTATTTTTGTGGCGGAGATTTTAGATCCAAATATGTCATCAAAAACGTCACTAGCAGGTGATGTTTATCTAATTTGTCACATGTTTTTATGAGTACCGAAACTACTACCAGAAATTGGCTAGAATATATAGCCTACAGCTCCGGATCTAGGTGGGAGCGTAAAGGGGCTATATCCTCGGACTTCGTAAGGCTTAAGGACCTTAAAATCATTTCTGTACCCATAAAAGGGCCCCTTCTCAAGTTCTAGATCTCCCCGGCGGTGATAGTCAGGCATGAAGTTGATGGATGTAGAGAACAACACAACAGTGAGACTGAAAACTGCAATTTCGATAAATACGCGTCCACGCCAGTAGATGCAACACCCCTATACATCGAAGGAAATCAGCTGCCACTTCTAGTGCCAACGGTACATCGCTCTATATATACTAAGAAGAAACCGGAGGATAGTTTTTGTGAGATATTTTTTTATTTATCCGGATTATTTACAATAATATATATCCAGATAGATCCGAATACGGCACTTAAAAAGGTTGACAGCACCTGTCATCTTCTACCGAGTCTCTGATTTGTCACATTTATGACGTATGCAATAATAATGCGACCGTATCCATAATAATCGCTACAGTATTAATAATGACTTGATTACCAACTGTATTTCTCTACAACTTAGAGGTATTCAATATAAGAGTGGACAACACCTTCTAGACAAAAGTTTTATATCGACCATGTCGTCAATTGAATCAGGTGACATAGTAGCCCTCTTCCGAAGATCCTGCTACCTTTTCGTGGTGGTGGGCTTGCGTGCCCTTGTGAATCCCCAAAGCTATGCCGTACAGGGCTACACATACCGGACAGGCTTAGGGTGAGAGGTCAAACTCAGAGCAGCTCATCTGGAGGGTCCTCCACCCGTCCCTCTGAATCTGAAGATGGCGTTGTGGAATGGGACAACCGTCGGGTCCGATTGCAGACATGGTCCGAAATCAACATGGTGGCGTGGTCCTTTGGAGTAGACCAGGGGTCAGGATGAGAAACGGATCCCATTGCACAGCTCCAATGTCGTAGTAGGGGCCGTGTCGTATAGTTCAAAGGCAGCCGGACAGTCCCCAAGGAGGAGAAGTCTGGTCTTTTCACCGAGCCCTTTCAGTCTGTCGCTGGAGGGAGCCTCTTGCTTGAAGATCCGAGACCCTCCAAATTTAGGGGCTGAAGGCACTCACAGGGGTCTGTTTGAGTGCATAAAGGCATTCCTAAGCGTTACCAAAAAAAATGTATGATAGTAAGTACTACAGACCGGGATCACGCTAAGTTTAGATAGAAAGAGTAAAAATATATTGCTCTGATTTTGTAGAATCCCAAAAATCAAAAATTTCCTAAATGCAGCGTTCAGATCCATATGGCTTGCTTCTACAGTATTGTCATTAAATCTGACTCTTAGTATGGATTTGTCTTCAATATACAAAAATAGACTACAATTTAATTAAGAGATAAAGCCACACTGCATGCATACAACCGAATTATACACACTTACACGATGTCGGTGTAAAGTGACAGCTGTGTTGTCGCGTTTCGTGCGGTGTGTAAGTAGTCGGTAGCCCGCTAGGGGCGTAAAAAGAAGAGCAGCGCGTCTATATAGTCTATATGGAGGTGGCTTATTGATGGCGATGAAAATGGCTCCAACTATTCGTTTGTCCCCTAAAATTATAAAATAAACAAAAAGTAAATGAAATTGTATGTTTGTGCAGATGCTTATGCGTTTCTATACTTTCCAGACGAGTAGTCTCTCTCTCTTTTGTCTCCCTCCCCCCTTGTACAATAAAGAGAAACTATTTGCACCAGCGAACGACTTGTCCCGTACGGTACTTCAAAGAAATCTAATAAACTTACATTGATTCTTCAATCATCTCGTTTAATTCGAGTTCTATCGATTTTAATTCAACATAATCCCAATTCGTTTCAGCGATAATCAGAACCGACAGACAGACATCGCGTATAAATTATTAACAGAAAAAAAACATGGCACTGTTTCACAAAGCAAAATCTCAAACAAAACTATTTGACTGCACTCACGCGAATATGAGACTTGTGATCATAGACATAAAGGTGCTCTTTTATTTAGATTTACTTTACATTAAGTCCGTACATGTACAAGAAAGGGAAAGGTGGAACAAGGTCTAAAAGGCTGTTTTACAATTAAATACGCCCGCGAAAGCCAAATAAAATTAACCAATAGTCAAAACTGTCTGGTGTGTCCAGGCGGTCGCAGGTTCGAATCGCGAGATATTTTTTATTGTTTTTATATTAGTTGTTAGTAGAGGCCATTTGCCATGCAAGTAGGTACTGGTAGCAAATGAGGTAGCAATATCGGTGAGTATCGAACTTTGGGGATATAAAATATCTTCGGACTTTTACGTACCTACCTATATGAAATGAGGTAGCAATATCGGACTTTGGGGATGTAAAATATCTTCGTACTTTTACGTACCTACCTATATCAAATGAGGTAGCAATATCGGACTTTGGGGATGTAAAATATCTTCGGACTTTTACGTACCTACCTATATCAAATGAGGTAGCAATATCGGACTTTTTGGGGATGTAAAATATCTTCGGACTTTTACGTACCTACCTATATCAAATGAGGTAGCAATATCGGACTTTGGGGATGTAAAATATCTTCGGACTTTTACAGACGCCTATGGACATATTATGTGTGACTGCTACGCAGATATGTTCTCCTTCTTTGTTCCGCCCTTCCGAATGGGCCACCGGCGAGCGAGAGCGGCCTTATTCGGCATGGTACTACCTCTCACTACAGACTACTTGTCCGTAATTTTAGTGCTTATTTAAAAGTAAAGTAAAGTAAGTAAGAGGTAGTGCCACGCTGTATGCTTGCATGCAGCCGAATTGGGCCGGCACGACCGGGGAGGTACCTCTCGCTTACACGAGACCAGCGTGAAGTGACAGCTGTGCTGTCGCGTTTCGTGCGGTGTGTAAGTAGCCGGTGGCCCATGGAGGTGGGAGGAAAAAGGGGGGCAGCGCATCTGTATAGTCTTTATGCAGATGTCTATGGGCGTCGGTAGTCATCAAAATGGCTACAACTGCTCGTTTGCCTCCCTATACCATAAAAAAAAAAAAAAAGTTCATGAATAACTAGTTGCGCCCCGCTTCACGGGCGTAAATTTATATCCCGTGGAAAATAGAAAATCATCCCATGTCATCCCACAAGAAATTTTTTTCGGGATAAAATCTATCCTATGTGTTAATCCATGTTACCCTCTATGTGTTTACCAAATTTCATGAAAACCGGTTCAGCAGTTTTTGCGTAAAGGAGTAACAAACAAACATACAAACTTTCGAATTTATAATAATTGTAAGATATTCAAATGCAGTTTGTGCAGAGCTTGTGTAGAGCGTAAAGACATCAAGGCTTTGCAGAAAGCAAATACGTTGCAAATTGCCAGAAAAACGTAGCAAAGTTCTATGAGTACTTTCTCACAGACGCACTGTCAGCGTCTCAGACGCATTAAACGAAATTCGTCATCTTTCCAGCCAACTTGATACTCTTGCCTTGCGTACAGATGTCAGCTCGATGAGCAAACGATACCACATAACACGGGGAGTGTTTCGAGAAATTGTTCGGTCTAATACCTGCAGGTATTAGACTGACTTTCATTAAAGGACTTCTAAAATTCGAAATTCCACCTTTATAGTCGTATGGACATTCCAAACTCCAACTACCGTGAGCTAATTTCATACTGCAACGCACACTAACGGTAAACGTAACGTAATCGTGTCATCTTCGCTTTTCTAGGCGACGCGTTTACGATCCCTTTCCGAGTTGATAAGTGTGACGACCATTAGAGCAATATCCATACACTCTTGTACTGCACCTGCTGCCGCCCTCCGTATTTGCGGACTGATAAAACTCAAGTACTTCAAGGAAAGAGCTCATTTATCTTTCGAAGAGGGACAACGGATTGAGATCGGCATTGCGGATGTCTGTCTGCAACGGCTAACACTTACCTTTAGACCCGACTACGAGTCTACCTGTTCTGCTATAGAAAAACACTTGTGTTTGGACTTAGTCCACGTTGGTCCCGCCGCTCAACCGACCACTGACCCTAGTGCAAGGCTCAAAGGTTCCAGACGCTTCCACCGCGCAGATCCGTTTATGTAACAATCTCTATATGACCCGAATGCGATATGAATCACGCGGCTCGCACCTATAGTTCCGCGTGCTCTAATGAAATCCACTTTCAAAACCCCTTCCCCCCCTGCCGCACCCCCCACCCGCGCCCGGGAGGTGCATTGTTATCTTCGTATTACTTTATTATCTGAATAACGAGAGACACACCGAGAGAGAAAATAATTTTCTGATTAAAGATGTTTTATTGTGTACTAGCGACCAGGCAAGCGTAGTGTAGGACGCCGATGCACGATGGTGTGATGGCTTAAAAAATGTAGAACGCGGCGGATGGATGCGGGATGTCCAAGATCGAGATGATAAGAGCTGTATGGGGGTGGCCTACGATCAGCAGTGGACTTCTATAGGACGAATTTCGAAATTAGTATATTATTTTTTTTTATTGTTTCACTGGTTCATCTACGTAGACTGCTTGGTTGGATTTATTAGTCAAAATCGCCTTCGTCCATAAATGAGAAACACCAGTTTGACTATCTTCGTCAGTCAACAGATAAAGCTCTCTTCCATAGGGCTTGGCCCACCACTTGTTCCCGCCGCTAGTACTCCAGAGTCACCAGGAGCAACAGCGACTATTTTGATAAAACCGTTGCAGAGAGCCCATTAGCAAAGCTACACCATCACAGGACCCGCAACATCTTTAACCAGAAAATAATTTTCTGATTAAATATGTAGCGGCAACATCTTTAATCAGAAAATTACTTTCTGATTAAAAATGTAGCGGCAATATCTTTAATCAGAAAATTACTTTCTGATTAAAGATGTTGCAAATCCTACGGCGGAGAAGGATCCCCTTTAGAAAAGAATGTATCTATCCTTTTCTAAAGGATCCACTTTATGAATTGTCGTAGTAGCCGAATTTCAAAATCAAATCTACTGGCTTCACCTTAGGACAGAGTTGAATTTAACAATGATTTCCTCAAGCATCATTTTTAATCAGCATTTTCAATATGATCTTGATGTGCCACCGGCCTTACCTTGATACCTAAATGTATTGATGTTATAAGTGCAATATTACCGGATAGCAGTTCAGGCACCAATACGCCGCCGGCGGGGGCGGAGGCTCTGCTATTTGAACATGAGCTATTTTAGCTGCTCAGGGTGTGGGGACTGTTCTGTCATCATCACTGTGTAGATTGCACCTCATCATCATCATCATCATCATCGTCATCATCATCATCATCATCATCATCATCATCATCATCATCATCATCATCATCATCATCATCATCATCATCACCATCAGACTATGTAGGCCTTTTTCAATGAACGCCGAGACGTCCGATCTCCTGCTACACGCATCCATCCCGGACCGGCAGATCTGTCTGTCTCTCTTAAATTATACATCATAATATGTAATATTATCTGCTAATCTAAGTATCAGGTGTAGCGATGTTCATTTTTTATGTAAATTAATAGGTATGTCTTTCTTGATTATCACCATATATTAATAGCTAGCTGCGCCCCACGGTTTCATCCGCGCAAATTTCCCGTACAAAATCGAAAAACATCCAATGGCATCCCATAGGAACGTTTTTTCGTGATAAAATACTATGTGTTAATCCATCTTACTCTCTATGTGTGTGCCAAATTTCATGAAAATCGGTTCAGCAGGTTTTGTGTGAAGGAGTAACAAACAAACAAACATACAAACTTTCGCATTTATAATATTATTAGGATTAAGATAGGAAAATAACGTGGTAGTAGTATATGTGTATAGTGATGTGCGTATTACGCCAATGGTTGCAGATTCGAGTCCCGCAAAAGTCATCGATGTTTTTACATGTACGTATTATAATATAATAAGTAAAAATCTTAAATTCATAATGTGTCTTTATTTTGTAAAAAAAAATAAAAGTGTCTATCCGTTGCGTAGTACCCGCAAGACAAGTCTTGATGGTACTTATCAGGCTAACGTGGAGTGATTGGTCCACAGATGAAAAAGCACCAACTGGACGCATCAGAGAGATCCTAAAGGTGAAAAGATCAAACAGGAACGAATCAAAGACGCACTCTCTGCGACCACTAATTAGTGGGACTGCAGCCGGGATCATCACAGACTCGGAGTGAAGAGCCGAGTCTATTGTCTATGTTATCCATTGAAAGAGAAGTAGTGCATATACATTGAATTAATATTACTAACGTATAGAATAGACACGCCGATCAAATTTTTTACTCCATAAGTTGTTGCGAATCGGCAACAACTCGTTTATTCACTTACCTGACGTTCATACGAGTTGTTACCGATCGAACTACTCAAAGTGCAAAAAAATTGTTCGGCGTGTCTATTCTATACGTTAGTAATATTAATTCAATGCCATAATATAGAAAGAAAGAAAGAAAAACGGTTATTTGATAAACACATATACAAGAGACAGACATTATTATAAATTACAAAATATAATATATTACACACAAAAATAAAATATAAAAATACCAAAAAAAAATGTTTGTTAATGGAGTGCCTCTTGAGTTCATCAAATTGGTTTGGTTCAGTATGAAAGTCATGTAATCATGATTAACATGACACCTGACACCGGGTTTCAACCAAACCCTTTGATTGAATGCGTCACGTCTGTCGAGTATCTAACATATACCAATTTAATCTTAATTAAATGGAGCAATTTAATATAACTATGTGGCAGTGCTGAGTTGCAAATAACCGGGCCGACACGAGCGGGGAGGTACATCTCGTACCGTCTTAAAAGTGAGCTATCACTTTTGTGAGTAGTCGGTGGCTCACTGAGGTTTAACCTTGGTAACTCACCAATAACGGAGAGAGGCTAGCTATAGAAAGGAGGGGATGTTCAAGTCTTCACGGGGATACCACAGAGTGCTACTTATGTAGGTATACTAATATATTATAAAGAAGATAGATTCTTATGTGTTGACTAGCTGCGCCCCGCGGTTTCACCCGCGTAAATTTCGATCTCGTGGAAAATAGAAAATTATCCCATGGCTTCCCATAGGAATATTTCGGGATTAAAACTATTCTGTGTTTATCCAAATACCCTCTATGTGTGTGCCAAATTTCATTAAAATCAGTTCAGCAGTTTTTGCGTGAAGGAGTAACAAACAAACAAACAAATTATCGCATTTATATTATTAGTAGGATACCGAATAGGGTCCGAAACTACTGGACCGATTTTAACTATTCTTTCACGAATAGAAAGCTTCACTACCAGGAAGTAACATACGATATACTTTAGGCGATGATTTTTTTTATTTTTGCCCAACGAAGCACGGGCAGTTTGGCACGGATAATAAAATAGAAACCACATTAAAATCTGTTTAACTAGTACATGCTATAATAAATGTTTTAATTAAGACAATATCTTTGCCTAGTCTATATTTTAAATCGATCTTTCGATTATACGTTTTAATCGATAACAACGATAATCGATTAAGCCGTTATAGGCTTCATTACAGCACTGTCATATTGGAAGAAATATCGCGAATTCGAAGTGAAATATAGAGTTGGACCGATATATCGTAGATTATCGCTTCCTAGTTGAAACAATGGCCGCCACAGATCTCTTCTCACTCTTTAATTGTTGGGCAGATAGTGATGGGGTCCGATTGTGAATAGATCGATTATTCGGACCATTACTATGGACTATTTTGTGGCAGAATCTTGCAATTCTCGATACTATCAGTAAGATTTTCCTTTTTCTCAGACTTTTAATGACTACTGACGCCCATAGACATCCGCACAATGTCTATGCAGATGCGTTTCTTTCCTTTCATTTAAATTCATGGATATGGTTTATGGTACCTTGAAGGTATTTATAATGTAGCTGTTAGTGGCTTAGAGCTGTAGCCCGCTTAAACACGACTATCTTCGTAATGTCAAACAAGGTAGCTGCTCGTTGTGTCTAGAGCTGCTACTGTATATCCACGTCCCATGTCGTGGTAGCCACTAGATGTGTGTAGAGCTACTGCTATATATCCACGTCCCACGTGCTAACTACTAGATGTAGCTGATCTGCTGCTACATATCCACATTCAACGAGGTAACTACTACTAGGTATTTTAGAGCTACTTGTATAAATTCACGTCCCACGTGGTAGCTACTAGATGTGTATTGTAGTATGGAGTTTCCATGCTACAAATGAAACCTCTATGTTTGACATATTTTTCTATTAAGAAAAATATGTTTAAATTCAAACAAGAAGGGAACTTTTCTTGTTTGACAAGATGCTAGATTTTTGTAGATCACATTCATATATGACGGGGAATGGATGTATGAAAGTATTCGGCCACGGGCCGAAAAGAGCAATGTACATAATCTAGAATAGGCTTATAAATAATAATTGTAAATATGTAAGATACTACGCAATAAACATTTAATTACTATATATTATAAGTGTTTATATTTTCCTACTTTCAGCCAGATGGCACAGAAGTAGATAGAAAGTATTCAATTAGGATTCAGTTAGGGTTTTCAGATATTTTTAGGTAACACTGCAAAGGGATTGAGCTACGCCAAAACCCACACACGTCCCGGCAGTTGTTATAGTATAGAGCTACTGTAATATGTCCATATCCCACGTGGTAACTACTAGATGTGTGTAGAGCTACTGCTATATGTCCATGTCCTACGTGGTAGCTACTAGATGTGTCTAGAGCTACTGCTATATGTCCATGTCTCACGTGGTAGCTACTAGATGTGTGTAGAGTTACTGCTATATATATCCACGTCCCACGTGGTAGCCACTAGATGTGTCTAGAGCTACTGCTATATGTCCATGTCTCACGTGGTAGCTACTAGATGTGTGTAAAGTTACTGCTATATATATCCACGTCCCACGTGGTAGCCACTAGATGTGTCTAGAGCTACTGCTATACGTCCATGTCTCACGTGGTAGCTACTAGATGTGTGTAGAGTTACTGCTATATATATCCACGTCCCACGTGGTAGCCACTAGATGTGTCTAGAGCTACTGCTATATGTTCATGTCTCACGTGGTAGCTACTAGATGTGTGTAGAGTTACTGCTATATATATCCACGTCCCACGTGGTAGCCACTAGATGTGTCTAGAGCTACTGCTATATGTCCATGTCCCACGTGGTAGCTAGTAGATGTTTGTAGAGTTACTGCTATATATATCCACGTCCCACGTGGTAGCCACTAGATGTGTCTAGAGCTACTGCTATATATCCACGTCCCACGCTTACGGGTGATCATACATATCCTTCCATCACAATCACACTCCTGTCACATAATTGTGATTAATTCTCGCGAGCGTGTGCTTGCGGTCGCGACAGGAATGCCGTCCTAGGTACAGCGGCGGGGCCGCGGACATGGTGATGAGAGAGGCGGTTACAAAACGCTCGAGCGGATTGTTATATTATGACCAGTTAGTTGCTGAAAATGTTATTAAATCCCGATTTCCCGAGGCTAAATACACGAACCAAACAAACTTCGAAATTTCGATTCCGCGGAAACAACGTAACAAAGATTTGAAATATATTTGAAGAGCTATTTCATATCTACCAAATATATCATAATATATATCATAGCGAAAGTAGGCCATGCTGCAATGCAAACAAACTACTCAGAAGATATTTGTTAGCGACAGGTACATATACGCGATTCTTGCGATGTGAGAAGAAAGTAGAAGGTCTACATATCCTCTATGCGGATGTCCATGGGCGTCGCTAGTCACCAAAAGACACCGACTGTACGTTTGCTATAAGTATGCTATAAAAATGAAGAATCATGTTTTAAAATTTAAAGCAAGAGTCTTCAGCACGCGGCCCACAATATCATCTCTGGCCCGGCATTAAATTATCTACTAATCTCATAAGACAATAGAACATGCTGACAAAATGTACATATACTGGAAACTACAACACGAGCTTACTCCCTAAAAACGGAGATACTTTAGAAGTAAAAAGGGCACAAGATACCTAAAGGATGTAAAGTACTCTTGACATATCGTTCACATTGTCACACACATTTTTTTATAGAGCGGGCCGTACATCGTCATCATCATCAGCCGGAGAGCGTCCACTGCTGAACAGAGCGCCAAAGGTCACATTCACGACACACTTCTATCCTGCGGCTCCCCTCCTCCTTAACCGAGTCGTCGGAATAAGGATAAAACCCCACCGGGTTTTATCCTTATTCTTATCCCCTTATCCTTATTGCTACCCAATGGTTATGCGTTGTTCGAGCAATGAAAATCCAAATACTTGACTGGAATATAGCCCTCCTATCTAGGACAGTCGTTTAAAAACGTGACACACTTTTCCCCGCTACCGCCGCACGCCGCCAGCGTGGCACGCGCCTTAAACCACATTTACTAATAGAAAACTCCTGCGCACTGCGCTCTCTGGAATTAGGCACATCTGCCCTATAATTTGGCCGTTGCGACATCTCAACTGAAATTCGTATTTGCATCAGGTTGGATAAAAATAATTAGGCTGTAATTACGTGTCGAATGTCGTTGTAATTTGCTGTGTGGTGTGTAGGCCTTGGTCGAGATGTTACAACTAGCTGCGACTCGCGGTTTCACTTGAATTTCCACGGCCTCTATAAAAATATTAGTAAGAGTACGCCATGCTGCATGCATGCATGCGTCCGACTTATTAAGTACCTCTCGCTTACATAATACCGGGGTAAAGTCACAGCTGCACTGACGCGTTTCGAGGGATGTGTAAGTAACCAGTGCCCCATTGACGAGGCAATGCTTATAGCTTCTATGCGGCTGCCTATAGGTGTCGGTAGATATAAAAATGGCTCCGACTGCTCTCCGAAAAAAAGACCGCATCAAAAGTTGGGAAAAGCTTTTCGAGTGTAGCTCAATATCCATTACCGCCTTTTGATATGTACAATGGAAACATTCCCTCATTCTCCACGGGACAGTCCGACACGACCGGAGAGAAATTACGAGTGTCACATCGTCAACTTCCTGACTCCAGACTGTTTGCATTAGAATGCAATGCATTGCATTAGAATTTGCATTAGAAATTGAAAAATCCAAATCATTTTTTACTCGGGATTCGAACATGTTTACTCGACTACGAGGCAGACATTACTATGTATATAAACTTACCATTACACCAAGTACCGATCCCATCCATTACCATAATGGTGGTACTTATCATTGTATATGTACACCCGTCGTACTGGCCCACATAGCTCTGTGCCCCGGCGCGGCCCGGGCGTGACTTACAAGTACCACGGCCTTGTACTATATAATTATGGGCTCATTATGTTTGAGGTCACTTTAATTGTTGAGGTCCAAGTCAGTTAAGAAATGAAAGTCTTATGAGTAATGGTCGCAGCACACTTATCGACTCGGAAAGGGCTCGTAACCGTATCACCTCGAGCGGGTCAGTATACTTTGTAGAAACTGCATACTGCAACGCACACTAATGGGAAACGTAACGTAATCGCATCGTCATTGCCTTTCTAGGCGAGGCGTTTACGATCCCTTTCCGAATTGATAAGTTCTCTGTGACCATAATAGATGCTTTATTTGATAAGATAATAGACATAAAGATGGGTAAATATAAAAAAAAAATAAAAAAAATAATGAGCACTTTTTACTTGGGGAAATCATCATAGGATAACCCTAGAATGATGACATAAACAATCATATCTCTCGCTTACACGAAAGAGGCGTAAAGTGACAGTTGTCGCGTTTCATACGATGTGTAAGTTTCCGGTGGCCCATTGACACAGGAGGAGGGAGGGCAACGCATCTGTATAACTCTATGCGGATGTCTATGGGCGGCGGCAATCATGAAAGTTGCTCCGATTTCTCGTTTGCCCCTTAGGTAATATAAAAAAGAAAAATACAAATCCAAATAAAAAAAAGGAAAAAAAAAGAAATATCATCCCGTGAACGAGGCCTCACTGAATATATAAAAGTTAAGCATCACCTCTTGCAACTGATCTCTATTACCTCCGAGAGGTAGATAGACTTTTTAACGTAAATTGGTTACTTGGTTCAGCAGCGGACGGGTGGAGTCTGATGATGACGGAGGGCCATTCTAATCGGCGTGTCTCATATAGCATGTCCGAGCTAAACGTCGGAGATAGGATCTAGTGGAGTGGCCTTTACGGGACAATCGACGGATTTGCATATGGAAAAATATCTGTACCGGCGGAGGTGAGGTCGCTGGATGTGGCTTGTTTTAGTTATGATGACTGTTCTTTTGTATCAATTGCCTAGAAATATAGGGATAATACTATACGACCTTATTCTTCCTACTCCTCCTACTTACTTCTGATTAAATTAGTTGCGGGTCCCAAGACAGATTTAGCTTTTCCCTCGGGCTCAAAGTGTGCTGTCAAGTGTGGTTGCCGCTGTCGATCCTGACGACACAGGAGTAGCAGCGGTGGGAACAAGTGGTGGGCCAAAGCCCGTTAAAAAAAATACGACCTTATTCCTATATTCTATCGATCGACCGACGCCCATGGACGCCCTTCTTTTCCCCTCCGCTCCAACGGACCACCAGCTGTTTTTCACAGTTATATATTAGCAGTAACTAGTAACTACAGTTTTTTTTTTAATGTTTTCATGACTACCGACGCTCATAGACATCCGCATAGTTTATACACAGATCCGTT
>LUGF01050524.1:278043-296672 GCA_001625245.1 Calycopis cecrops
GTGTAGTGGTACGCCCCTACCGACTAAACCTCTGCCTTCAGCAGCGTTGATTGGAGGGCCCAGGATCTATAAGCAACAGGGCCCTCCGGCGACAGGCTGGCCTCAGTGACAGGGCCAGACTCTTCCTCCTTAGGGACTGTCCGGCATGCCTTTGACAGTCCCTTCAACTTTCCTATCATACCTGACACATTAGAACACAACACCTTTTCACAAACCCAGTGTCCTTCTCGTTATCAACATGAATCCAACTCAACCACGAACTTTAAAATCCGTAAAACCGATCCGGCATAACATAACATATAAATCTACATGCACACTCCCGTAAAACATATTTGTATGAGGCATTCTTATTAAAAATACAGCCGGATAAGTCTGACATACACGCGGACGGCATGCAGTAGTGAATGTGTTGCCAGATTAAATCATAAAACAGCTCCAATAAATACAACGTAGAGTAAACAAACCTCCTTACTGCGGAATTGATTGTACGTTCTCTGTGCACCTGTAGGGCTGCCACTTGCTAAGGCTCGAACAGGCTCATATGGCACTTCATTAGCCATTGCTATTTTTTTTTTTTTTAGATTACGCAGGGAAAATGCTTTCATGCACCGTCCAACCGGTCTTGGGTGGACCGGAAGGGTGTGTCGGACTCGGCACGAATTTCGTGCCGCTACCGACTAAAAACCACTGCGAGAGCCTTCGGCCGCTATGGTGGAGTGCCCCGGATCTGGTAGCAACAGGACACTCCAGCGACTGGCCTCAACTTATGGGCTGGTCTTCAACACAGAAGGGGGTCATTTCGGCTATTAAAATAACCCCTGCGACAGTGTAGCTTTAGCTTCAGGGTCAGGTGCCCATCCTTTACCCCGCTACTGATTTTTCAATGTAAGAGGCGCTGTGCATTGCGTCTTCTACGAATTAGCCATTGCTAAAGATTAGATCAAATATAGAAATAAGGTCATTTTCTTCATAGCAGAACTATGTAATGGTGCATCTGGGGCATCTGAAAATTGAAAACTTATTTTTTTTTCAAATGATTGGTCTCCGAATTTTAGCTACGGCGGCCACCGCTATGCACGCCAACTATGCAAGACATTTGTATATAATTGTGTGCATAGTTCGCAATGCCAGCCAACACTGTTTATTATCTTTTTCTTAAACAAAACTTTAATGCAGCTAACGTTGCCGCTACATATCTGTGGCGTCTGTGGCATAGTTCTCAGACACTGACGCGAAAAAACTAAAAATAAGAAGACCGTCAACCGGCGGAAGACACATTATGCCTAAGTACTCTTCACACACTCTGCTGACTAATGGTCGCCGCACACTTATCAACTCGAAAAGGGATCGTAACCGTATCACCTCGAGCCGGTCAGTATTCTTTGTATAAAACTAAAAATACTGCAACGCACACTAATGGGAAACGTAACGTAATCGTATCGCCTTCGCTTTTCTAGGCGAAGCGTTTACGATCCCTTTCCGAGTTGATAAGTGTACGGCGACCATAATTCAGATTAAATTTAGCGTAATTCATGCATTGGGTTATCAATTATGCTTTTTCAGTTAATGATTTATTAAAGCTTGGTAACAAGTGATGATTAGTCACTCAATAGAAAGTAAATTAATATGTACGCTATAGAGAATATGTGCTGTATACAATTAGAATAAGATAAATGCATTTTACTACATATAAGAGAGCTTACGAGTATATAGTACTACTACCGCCGCGACGCGCAGAGACTCTTTTTTTATGGTATAGGGGGGCAAACGAGCAGTCGGAGCTATTTTCATGACTATCGACGCCCACAGACATCCCCATAGAGGCTATACAGATGCGCTGCCCTCTTTTCTCCTCCTACCTCGATGGGCCACCGGCTACTTACACACCGCACGAAACGCGACAGCTCAGCTGTCACTTTACGACGGTCTCATATAAGCGAGAGGTATCTCTCCGGTAGTGCCGGCCCAATGACGGCCAAGACGCTTTATTGTTATACAAATTTGTTACCTTTTTTCCATTCCGCCTCCATAATTTCACCGAAAATTTTAATGTCTGCACGAAATGCAATAAAAAAGCTAAATCTATCATATGAGCAATAGGTACCTCCTCGGTTGGGCCAGATGACAACATTTTAAATGATTTCTACGAAAGTATTTAGCGTGACAGCCCTACGCTTGAATATATAATTTGCTATTGAAATAGGTAATATGTTTGTAGCAGGCAGGTTGTTTATTGTGGTGGTGGCGATGCGGGCTTGTGGCGAGTGTGGTAGTGTGGCGCGAGAGGTGGTGTGGCGGAGGCTGCGTATCACAGGTGGCGAACTATTACACACTGTCAACATTAAACCCTTTACAGTCTTATCCGGTCTGGGGCACACTGGGGGATGGATTTAGTTGGTTTTTAAATGTACCCACAACTTTGTATTGCAGTAAAATCATGTGTGAATGTGAAGAATTTTTTATAGTACGAGGGGAGAAAAGACGCCTTGTTGAATATACCTATGATCTTACTCTCTAGCATTCGTGTTGTCCTACTCCGCTCCAATGAGCTACTTCAAACTCACAAGCAGGATAGTGAAAGAAATGCGACAGTTGCTAGACTGCAATAGATGTCACTTTCCAGCTTTCTTTTTTTTTCTATTTTAATTTTTTTTCCAGGTTTTACCTATAGGTACCATGAGAGCAAGTTGGCTTTTAGAAAATCTCCCTCATGTAATATGTATGTGAATTGATGAGTATTTTCTGATTGAGGCTTGCTGTTTGTTTAGCTTTATTAATCTTATAACAAAGAAGACTAGATATTTATTACAAGCCCCAACTTGAAATTTGTGGAAGTTGCCAACACAACCTAAAAATTCAAGCTGCCCAAAACTGTTCCAACAACGTATCGAGTACAAAAAATATGTGACAGCTGGCAACCAGACACCGATATCTAAATCGTAAAGTTAAGGCAATCGAACGTGAACGTGATCTCAAAAATAATCCCAGCCCGTTGCACCCCCATCCTCCTCCACGCACATCGAACGGTTTACACTTAATTAAGGAATTAGTTGCGGGTACACGGCGGAGATACGGCTCGCGTGCGTCGCGTCTCGCGAGCGGAGTCACGTGCTCGGCTATGTGATACGGCGTGCAGACGATAGTGTGTGTATACCGCTATGTAGTCGGAAATTGGCAACAGGTTTTATAGTATAAGGGGGCGAAGCAGCAGTCGGAGCCATACAGACAATCCTCTCCTTGCTCCTCACCCCTCCACCACCGGCTACTTACACACCGCTCCAGACGCGACAGCACTGCGGTCACTTTACATCAGTATTGTGTAAGCGAGAGGTACCTCCCTGGTCGCGCCGGCCCAATACGGCTGGGTGTAGGCATAATGGACTACCTTCGTTGCAGGTGAATCGGTCATCGTGACCAATGAGGACGTAAAGCGATGGTGATCTCTTGTCACATCAATAGCGGCTTTTTAGGACATACTAGGGCAAACGAATAGTTAGGAGGAGGAGGAGCTCTTAGGCGCATATACCATCCAGGTATGTTGCTCCCCTCCAATGGAAAGCAGAAACGCACCGCACGAAAAGCGAAAGCATAGCAGCCGCTTTGCGGCCGCATCATGTGAGAGAGAGGTACTACAGTCGTCCCGGCCCAAGTCGTTTTTCTCTTACTGATATCATAAGATAAGAATAATAATAGATAACATTATAATAATAATAGTAGATTAATAGAGATAGATAATATATAATATAATTATATAATAGAAATAGAGATTAAGATAATAATAGATTAAATAATAGATTGTTGCAATAAAGATTTGTATTTGTATTTTGTATTTGATAACATGCAGTGTAGAATAGCTGCTGGTTTTCGCGGAATTCCACAGGGGAGTGTTCTATCACCTTTGCTCTTTGATGTTTATACAAGTAACCAATCTAGCCACAGTATAAAATATAAACCAGTTATATACATTGGACAATTTACTACCTATAAAGCTTCTACATTTGAAGAAAAGAAGAAACTGACTATCTCTCTTATAACCTATACAAAATATTTAATGAAATCAAGAATCTCATATTAAATACTCTGTATTAACTCTGTTTAACGTTACACCGACTTCGAACTTTCAAATAGCACTACACTATACGTAACCAAAGGTGTGTTCCCGGAACAAACTGTTTTGATGACTGATACGAAATGGAAAACAATTCCACGCGTCTAGTCTATGCACGAGCGTTAAAACCTTGTGATTTTCAGTAGGCTTAGCTCGCAACATCTCGACACCCCTTGACACCCACGAAAAACATCGCAATCATCTAGTATTTTTACGCACGTGATTTGTGTTAGTCTCGTGCGTAATTGAACCTAGGACTTCACGTACACAAACAAATAGCACAAGAATCTTAATTAAAAACATAATTATCAGCATACAACAAAGTGGACACAATTTAATACGGAGCAGATAATAATATGACAGCCATCACAACAGCTGGTGGACTTGTGAAATGTTGTACTGAACCACTCCGGAGACGGCTAGCGTCTAGCGGTACTTACCGGGCCGTGCGGGGCAGCAGACTGTGGCTAATCTAACATATAGCCTTAGGGTGAGCTTACATAGTGCGGACGGTAATAAACACGTGTGTTTTTTGAGGTTTATTCCTAATGGACCTATAAGGTGTGGTTTATTGAATGAGCAGCGATCGAGAAGCAGACAGTAGAGTAGCGTGCTGGAGGAAATCTTCTTTATCCACAGAAATAAATGACACCGGTAGTAACTACAGTTCTATTACATTCAAATTCAGCTAGCGTCACCTGGGAGGCACCTCTACGGATATGCTAAACCATTGCTAAAACCATTGACTGTATACCAACGTAAGGTAGAGATTTTTGAAGAGAAGAAGAACTTCCTCAAATTGGACTACCTGGAGCCTTACGAAAAACCTGCTACTATATTTATCAATCCGCAGAGAGCCCTATTAGCAAATAATATATATTCTAGTTTTAATAAGATTTTTTACAGTGTTTTTTGCTATTTTGAGAATAGTCCGTGGCTTCATAGAAAATTATGCCAACGAAGATAAACGTTTTCAAATATTACTTACATCTGCAATATCCAAGGGTATTGCAAAAAAATATGCCTCATATTTCGTCCTCATATGAACTACACATATCACGCTATCTAATACAATAGTTGATAGCTACCGGCGGCTCGCCCACGCGCCGCGTCGCCTTCCGACTCTGTATGTTACGAGGCTGTGATTTCCTGATTAAGTCGTTCCAACGCCTATAGCCGTTTAATGATACTTTATGTGCCATTATTTTTGTCGAATTAAATTGTAAGCGTTCAGTTTCGTATATTTTCGTTTATTAGTAAGAGGTAGTGCTAAATGGTCCCTAATTGGGCCAGCATGACCACCTCTCAGTCTCAGCTTACTTGATACTATCTTCATTGACAGCTCTACTGTCTCATTTTGTTGCTTTTTTGTGATTATGATTAAAAATTACATTATAAACTTTGTTTACCTGTTTTAGGAGTAAGGGACTCATTATTATTTTTTTATGTTAAAAACTTTTTAAATAAATATTTTTTTTGTATCTAAATAAATTTGATGCTTTTTATGGTGAAGGGTACATCGGAAAAAATATCTAACAAAAAAATGACACAATAACTAAACAATAAAAAAGATATAAAGGAAAAACACATAAAAAGCCAAAATATAGTGCAACTTCGATTAACATAGTTTCGACTAAATAGCTTGTAATGATCCCATTTATCTGATTTTTCATTTTTAAGACCGGTCTCCTTAACATCCTATATACCTATTATGCAAAATTTTCGGGAAAAAAAATCAGAACAACACTCTGTCATCCAGATAATATTGGTAGGTAGGTACGTCATAACTATATTATTACGATAAATGATGTGATGTGAATGATGTGAAATGATGAGTCCAAAGACACGACGAACGGCATTAAATTTAATACATTTAATAAATATCCTTTTAAGTTTGACTGCGACATAAACACTAAAAAACCTTCGATCAACATGCCGCGACTGTGACGTTGATTAAAAAGTTTTATTGCGTTTCCATGCCGGCTACCAGGGAAACATAAAGCGGAATGAGTTCGTCATGTCGCAGTTGCAATCTAAGTTTCATTTCATCATCGACCTGATGGCATGCATTTCGAGAAAAAATCTGTACTAATGTTATAACGCTGAAGAGTTTGTTTGGTTGCACGCGCTATTCTGTTCAACTACTGGTCTGAATTGAAAAAATACTTCAGTGTTGTTGCCTTTTGACTGACTTTTTTAACAGGCTTAGGCCCACCACTCGTTCCCACCGCTACTACTCCTGTGTCGCCAGGATCGACAGCGGCAACCACACTTGACCCTTTGATATGATTGCAAATCTGTCAAAAGCTATATCTGTCTTGGGACCTGCAACGAATTTAATCAGAAGAAAGTAGGAGGAGTAGGAAGTAATTCCAATTTCTTAAATGCCTATAGACTATGTCATTAACGCTGTGGAGTACGCAGGTATGCGGTGAAACCACGTGGTACTGCTAGTATAATATTCTAAGTTCATGATAAAGGACCAAACAAGAAATAAAAAGACTGATTGGTTTGTGGAGGTGGCGTCGGTCCCTAAGACTACCGTTCCGGAGCACCAATTGCGGCACTGATGGCTCACGCGGTGGTTTTCGTAGCGATTCGTCCTTACACTATGCCGGAAGCCCTACACGTCACTGGACTGCAACCAGGGATGTCGACACTTAAATACCTGTCCCTGCATCAGAAACCCAAAGATAATAAATGGAGTTAAAGGCTATCTATTCCTCCTTTCGCTAGGCTTAAGGACGTTGCGTACATGAGTACGAGATGGATAAGGCGCCCACGCACAACGCGAGACACACACGTTACACAACTCAACAATGTTACTTTCTCTGCGCGCAAGGACGAAGCCTACGTCATCATCAACTATCGTAAATGCTATTGTTGATGTGCAACGAACGCGGGCTGACACGAAAAAGATGGTGGTGTATAATGGTGTTCCTGTATACTGTAGTATTTCGCGCTGTTTGTTATATTCCGGTGGCCCAATAAGACGGTAAAGAGGGCAACACAATATTCGCGCGACTATTGCAAGCCTATGAGTACTCGTTTGCCCAGAAATACAATGGAAAAGCCAGCTTGATATTGATGGTTGTTGATTGAAAAAGGTGAAAGCATACAGAACAATGCGGATGTGAATGGACGGTAGTCACCAAATGGTTCCCGCTGTTTGCCGCCTTGTGTATGTCCACCTGTGCTCACTTCGTTGGGCTTCAAAAATTGTTCAATCCGCTAAGCTTTCTATTAGTAAAAGAAAGGTTAAAAATCTATATTATATTCTAATGATCTAATCTATGTTATATATGATTTTCTTTGGTCAGATCAAAAGGCAGACCTCTCTGACCTGCCTATTCGAAATCAAATAAAATAAACAGCTTGTGCTCCCTGATAATTATAACGTAGGCACCTTCAAACCTCGAGTGCTTAATGCCAAATGAACATGTGTATCCCTACTGGGCAAGCGTATTCCATCGTCGGCGACGTCTTTACTTTTGAGTGACAGTGGTGAAACGCAATAGCACAAATTTTATAAAAAAACTATCTGTACCCTGCGTGCGTTGCTACGAGTGGCGCCATATGTCGAAAATTGGTCGTATAAATCAGGAACCTTCCCGGGCTCATGCACAACAACTTTGCTAAAGACCATCACATGATCAAATGTATAGTTTACGATTCTATAAAGAACATACAGACAAACATATTTATATATAAAGAAGACAAACAAAACTGGTCAATTGCGATCCAGACTCGAGCTCTAAGCTAAAGTCTATCAAGCAGGTAAAATATAAATCTACATACAGTTGATCTTCTCCACACGCAGTCAGGTAGAAGCACAGTTAAGCGGCAACATTGTAACACATCCAGTTCGCGTGAGGGCTAGTGTCTCGCCCGACGTAAAGCTCCTAAGCCGATGTGCCTGTCGCTTATACTTACATTACAACATGTGTAATTTGTTTTTGTGTTAACACTAATATGTGTGTGTGTGTGTGTGTGTTTGTGTGTGTACAACAGAAATCAATGTATTTGTGAGAGAATTGCATTTTCGCCTTGTAACCGGCCTGGGCAGGACTAGCGAGCCTCTCTCAATAATATTATACCAGATTTTTTTTTTCAAATTGCGGAGAGATGGTGGCATAAAACGCGACCGCATAGCTATCACTTCACTACAGCAAAATGACTGTTCTGCTTTTTTGTCGACCCAGTCTAACGACCCTGGGATGAAATTTCCATCCAGATGCAATGCAGAATGGTTACTATCTTTCATGCTACTTATTTGTCCTCAAGAATCAAAAACCAACAAATTACTCATACGTACACATTCATACAAAACACCAACAAACCCAATCAATACCTTCAACCGTCAACGACCATAACACTCCATCACGCACGTCCACACGCGAATTCCGTACAAATTCCCTCACTATCTACATAAACAACTGGCCGACGTGTCCCCATACATCAGCGCTCCACGTGCCGCGAGAACGGCACCTGGGCCCGTCAGGTAGATACCAGACGCTTGTGAAATGCTCTCGATGTATCCAATATTATACAATTCATTTTGTTATAACAATACTATTATACTAAACATAACGAACTTAGTAAAAAGCCTATGATCTAGTGGTAAGATCATGAGATCCCTGGTTGGAGTCCCGGATCAGACCAAAAATTGTTAATGGGAATTTTGGATTTCTGAAGAAAATGTCCAAGGGCGGGATTTTGGCAGAGTTCCACGTATCTCAGAGAGCAGGTGATATGCACTTGCGTCTGTGCATACCTACTCTTCTTGGGAACATGTTTTTTACAATAAGGGCTCCTTGCACTGTTTATTGTATTGGTTGTCTGTTTAGTCATAGACCGTACACTGAACATTCATACCATAGATGATATCTATGGTTAGGTACAGATGACAAGAGAGAGAGGGATGTCTGACATTACGACCATGACTTAGTGACAGCTACAAGCATATATCACCGTATATAGAGAGCTGCGAATTACCAGTTAAGATGCATTTAGGCATCAGCTGTCACCTCTGATCTGTCAGACTTGTCAGTTAATGGCCCATTGGGTGGAGGATTAAAGGGATGGAATCATGTAATGAGACATTATTGAAAAATAGTCGAACTAGCAGACTATCTTAAGCTTTTCGGCTCTTTTTGCTCAAAATCTGCCACTCTCAAGATAGTCAGAATAAATTCCTGGGACTTGAAAAACAAATAAACCAAACTAAGTCTATGCCTTGTAACTTGAGAGCCAAAACATCTCCCAAGCTTTCAACTTCAGCACCACTTTTAAAGTTTCTCCTATTTATAAATTTTTTGACTAATAATGAAAAGACATGTTTTTTCATTATTGGTCAAAAAAAAATTTTTTTGACCAATAATGAAAAACATTTGACCAATAAACAAACTATATCTTAGAACCCATTGCGCTATTACGAACTGCCATTATGAAATATTACATGCGGGTTATGTAGCAAACCGACAATAGCGCATGCAGTCATGCGCTCAGATATGCATGTACGGATGTCTGGCCATTTTAGGAGTGCGAAATGAGACGTATGGACAAGCCGCGTTATCTCTGACCCAAATACATGCGGTGCAACGTTTAGCGTGTATTAAATACTGGCTGCGCCCCGCGGGTTTGCTCGGATTTTTATCCCAAGGGAAATATTCATGTTTTTGAAATATATGTAGCGTAGTGTAGAGATGTTCTTGAAATTGCATTTCGTGCAATATAGTACCGCAATATCTATCAAACTTCTAAATAAAACCGTAACTGTTTATTTTGTATTAGCTGTGACCCGCAGTTTCACCCGCGAGTACTCTACACACAGGGCACCTTTGGATAGATTTAACAATAATTCATTTTTGCATATAAAATGTGTTTTTGTACATATATGTGCCAAAGATTATATATCAAATACTTTTAGTAGTTATGGATTGGATCAATTTTTTTCCAACAATCCCCCGTGAATGAAAAAAATTAAATCAGTATACTTATCGAGAATAATTTTAAGTTTATCTTTCCATGATGAACATGTCAATGAACCGGCCAAGCCCGCTTTATCGTCAATGCTGCTCAAGCAAGAAGGCAATAAGCAAAGCTTATGTATAGAAGAGACCTTCGCCAAGGTAAAACCCAAAACTTCCCAAAACCTAGTGCAGTATTTGAACTAAACGATAAAAACTAACCAGACACTTGTGCTTTATGGTGCTTAAGCCTCTGAAAACAGAACTCGTATGAACATTCCTAAATTCCCTTGGTAAATTTCCCATCTACCCCAGTGTCAAAACCCCTACGCCCAAAGCCTCCAAAGTCAAATCTTAGTATTACGTTATCTGAACTGAAGGAGAGTACCTATTTATTATATGTATAGTCTGAACCATAGAATAGATATTATAGCATCAGAACTGGACGATGCAAGCCCAACAGATGTATAAATCATCTCACATAGGATGTGGGTCGAGGTTATGCGCTGGCATAAATCCAGAGCACCGTTAGCGCGGTTGAATAAATAATGATAACAACGGACTCGAGCAGCGTACACGTATGTTTAAGACAATGTTAGTTGCTTTTAAAGGATACCTTGTGAAAGCTAGTGGCACTTCTTCGGGCTGTAATTCCCGAGAAAAAAATGTTTTTTTTTTGGATTCTTACCCAGATAACACGAGGTTAGAATGCTTGCTTGGTTATACCAAAAAAAGTGTCTTACTACTCCTATTCTTTTCCCCAAAAACTGCGCTTCTTTATATTACCAAATGTCAAACGTCCAATCGACGACATCTGCATTAAGGTTATACAGATGCGTAGCTCGCCGTTCTCCTTTTCCCTCCATGGGCCACCGGCTACTTAGACATCGCACGACACGCGACAACGTAGCTGTCACTTTACGCAGGTCTCGTATAAGAGATACCCTATGCATGCAGCTTGGCACCTCTTACTGAATATCCTCAGATGATAATCGATTTCCTTCAGATGAGAGAAGAGCAGGGTTTCTCACCTACTACAATCATGTATTTGTTATTCTAAAACCAAAACTTGAAATGCATCTTGTTGCATTAACTTAGCTAGCTAATTATCCCAAAAATGCCATCCAGACTAGACAAGTCCCTCGCTAAATAATTAGCTTGCTAAGTTCATGCATAACTTAGCTAGCTAATTATCCCAAAAATGCCAACCAGACTTGACAAGTCCCTCGCTAAATTCTGTCTGTCCAGTGTCCATCCATTCTCAGCCCGATCCTGTTACACTGCAGCAATGACAATCTCCTATTGTCTATATTAATCATAGTTTGTTTTTTTGTTTGTTTGTTTGAACACGCTAATATCTGGAACTACTGGTCCGATTTGAAAAATTCTTTCAGTATTAGTTAGTCCAATTAGCGAGGAAGGCTATAGGATTTTTAACCGACTGCGGCAAAAAAACGGATTCACGTAAACGAAGTTGCGGGCATCCGCTATATGATATAATATTAAACACAGGTCTGCCCACACACGGGCAGCGAGGTGGTCCCACTCGATCTTAGTAATTATCAGTTAAGAGCCAGCTCTCATATCCAGCCCATCTGATTATAGAAACCTATTACTTGATAGATAACAGAGTAACATATAAGCGACTTTGACATTATCTATTTGAAATGACTGCAAAGGGATTTTTAAAAAGAAACCTGTTTAGAAGTGGGGAGAATGAATACGTCACTATTCAGAGATTAATTATAAACTTTTTTTAAATGTCCTCCTTCGCCACATCGTCCCAACATCCCAATGCTCAAATCACACCAAACACAATAGTTACTTTTAAGACGGTATCCTCAGTGTTAAGGGCGACGTATATCTCCGAAGTTGTGGTGGCATGATAAGGTTCCAATGCACCATTATATAATTAACTTACTATGCAATAAAAAACATTCATATGTTTGGCTGCTTTAGAAGATATCAAATGCATGCGCGTGTCTGTACGCTATTTTTTTAAATACGCATTGAGTTATATTAATAATAACTCAATGAAAATACGTTAATAACTTTGCTCTTACTCTTACTTACATAATATATACTTAATGTAAATCCATAATTTGTGAAAAGGTAGTGCCATGCTGCATAGGAGGAGGTAGTGCCATGCATGGTTCATGACACTACATCACGGCACGACCTGGGAAAAACACCTCGCTCACTTGATACCGGCGTAAAGTGACAGCGTCGCTGTCGCTTTTCGTGCGGTGTGTGAGTAGCCGCTGGCCCACTGGGGAGGGGGGGTGATAGGAGCGCAACGCATCTGCGTAACAATCATGCGAATGTCCAGCCTAATAATATGTTAATGTTAGCCTAATATTATTATTTTACCCTGTCCTGAAATCCTCAGACGATTTTATCAAAGGGTCATAAGTTGTAGAGGTCGATGTCGATCCAGAGATCACTGGAAAAGCAGAAGGACGTACTGTAGGAAGGCCGTTAATAATAGGTGACGTTGAAACATAAACGGGTCATTAACATCACTAGCATTAAACGCAAGTTAAAAGCCTAATAAATAAAAAACAAAGCATTAACAATAATGGATTAATAAAGAGCAATAGACGTGAACAGTGATTAGTCCAGTGGTCGGTAGTGGGCTGGTAGCCGGCCATTAGACGAGCAACACATTGTACAGGATGTCCGCGGGACAGCTCCTTCATCTGATATCATGCGCAGCTTTCTACAAGTTACACCACGCACGCTGTGGAGTAGGGCACAATATATGCGAAAACTAAAGTTACTTTTATATTAATTATTTATTTTCACCGATTATAGTCCTGTTATTTCCATTAAAATTTAGTTTAATTTAGTTATTTTTAAGATTAGATGTCTTAAGCTGATATCAATAAAATTATTTACTATTATTATTATTATTATGACATAACTATTTTATTTCAAATAATGTATTAGTTTTATTTAAAAACAATAATTAGTGGGTCAGCCAAAATTTTATTTCGTAACCTTTGCATGTACTTAAATGTTTCATCACCACCACTTGATAGAATACATTATACCTAATATGTTATTTGTGTTATTTCTTACATGCACAATCTTTATCAGTAGGTATATTGTAATTACAATTTCGTAAGATATTAAATGACTTAATGAATAAAAAGTCAAAGTGTATGTGTTTAGATAATAGTCATACTTTCGGATTAACTAATATTAAAGATGAAATCGATTAGCTGTAGGTATGCTTAAGCACATTAACTTATTACAAATATATAAATACTATAATATAGTACCAGCTTGATTCATTTAATAGATCCTAAAGATTAACTATGTTAATGGAAAAAAAATGCACAAAATATTGTCCCTAGTTCGCAGTGTACGTGGTGGCCGTATCAAAGCGCTTTCTATATGAATTGTAGGTGCACGCATTGTAATGGCTACGTGATAGGTACAGCAATGGAAAGTCTTTCCCGGGGCGCGATCTCTACTTTACATGTTATACGTCCTACCGATGCTCGCCAACTAATTACGCTTTCATGATCATCGGGACGTGTACAGCCGCTTTTAGTTACGTTTTGTTGATGTATTAATGGATAAAAAGTCAAAGTAATAAAATTATTATTTCATATTTTTCTACTATCTAGATTCTAGGTATTCCCGATTTTATTATTCTATGTGTTCACATCGCATATTTAATTCATATATTACATAAATTTTCCGATAATATCTACCTATTGTGAGTAAAAATTTATCATTCGTGGTTCTGATGACTGTGATGATTCAGTTTTATCTGTCATTTATATTGAATGACTCCATAATTTTGATTAGACAAAGATAATAACATCATCATTATTATGGACACGCTGTATAAACTCATTAGATATAGACCTCCCTCATCGAAGGCCAGAGGTCCCAGGCTATTAGTAACCTTTCACAGCCCCAGCTGTCTATTAAGATGGAAAGCGCCAATACGTTGAAATTAAGTCTTAATAGTATCTCTAGGATCATCAGTAGTTTATGTTTCACTACAAAATATTGTATCTTATTATACGGTACTAGCAAGAAACATATAAGCAGAATTTGAACTGACATAGTGGGCGTAATTGTGGTTTAGATATAAAATGGTTAAAAGTAAATCAATAACAATAAATTGTTACCTAATAACCTAGGTCTTATGAAATATTATTGATATTGTATCCAAAAAGTTATTAATTTATAATTTAAAAAAAACAAACAACAAATCAGATATAACTTGGTGTGACAATTACGTTTCTCGTCCGTAATAGTTTACATAACCTAACAAGCATTTCCCCGGTAATGGTGTGGAGGGAGGGGCTGTCCCCTCCCTTGGTCCTAAAAATAACGTTAATAGTTTACGTCAACAAACATATCCGGTGCATCATCTTCCCAGCTGCGGGAAAAGGCGGGGTCTGTCCCCCTATCGTCTCCCTAAACCCGAATACAGATAAGTCTTCACTATTCCGATGAACAGAATCTGAGGCAATGTTTAATTACACTGCCATCTGCAAGAGGTCCCTCCGAAAAAAACAAAAAAAATCATTTCCCTGCTCCGATTCTACACTATCAATGTAAGTCGTTGGCGCAATCGGTAGAGTAGAGTAGAGACGCAGCGACTAAAATAAGAGACAAGCCAAGCCCATCTAAACACACATTCTAACCATGTCCACGTATTACGTGGTCACCATTGGCCAATACATCTGAGGCACAGCACCAGTGATATTTAAGCATCAGCCGCAACCTTTGCGCGTCCCAGTACCCTTATCTAAACATCTGCGGCTCTACGCGTCTTAACTAGTTCGACTATATGTACAGTATGCTCTATATATTACTATTACATTTATACAGCGTGCTTTGTATATTACTGTCCCATTTATACAGCGTCCTCAATTTTTTTTAGTCACATTTATACATCGTGCTCTAACATTACAGTCACATTTATACAGACTGCTCTATTCAGTACTACGTATATACAGTATGTTCATATAATTTACACATCGTGTTTCATGTATTACAGCCTGCTGCTATTGCCTGGAAAAACGTATAAAGACATTCTTCTATATGCACCAAAATCTAATGATATTGAATTTTATCAGTAGCAAAGACTAATGAGGTCCTTTACAACTAATTGTAACTTGGCCCTTATACTTCTGTTCCCTATTATTACTGGACACGATACTAATTATCAAGATCAAACGCATCTTCGCTTCAATGGTCAATGAAGCCGTAGTTACGCATTTGTAGAAGTTGTTAAAGCCTAAAATAACTAGCGGACGCCCGCAACTTCGTTTACGCGAATCCATTTTTATACCGCAGTCGGTTAAAAAGTAGTCTATAGCCTTCCTCGCAAAATGGACTATATAATACTGAAAGAATTTTTCAAATCGGACCAGTAGTTCCAGAGATAAGCGCGTTCAAACAAACAAACTCTTTAGCTTTACATTATTAGTATAGATTGAAAACGCATGTTTGTACTTCTATGCATGCTATGGACCCATCTACCTTTGCAACTAAGCGTTATTTGAAACTCAGTCTATCAAATGCCAAAAATCTCTTTCGTTAATTGAGCTATTTAAATAAGCAACTCCTAAAACCCACATAGCCCTAGATAGCTCCACATACAATAATAACATCGGCCAATATATGATGGCCCCTCGCTTTCTCGGTATTTGGTGATCCGAGGGATCACAAAATTTCAAGTGTCTAGGGTACAGTAGTTTCGGCTGTGAGTTGGTGCATACCTAAGCCACTCAGGGTTGGCTTTTATATTAGTAGACGTAGACAAAGTAAAATATGAAATGATATGAATATGAAAATTTAAAACACTGCTTTTATATCTGAGCATGATATGAACCCATCTAACTTATTTAATTTATGCGTACGGGGATAAACGCGAAACATACCGTTTTTTCTCCTGACGTTTCCCATTTAACTTCTCAACGAAGCCTTATCTTAAACTGTAGTTACATTTATCAAATGTCAAAAATCTCCTTCATTAATTGATCTATTTAAATAAGCGATTTCTAAAACCCACATAGCCCTAGATCGCTCCACAATCCACATACCTACAACAATAAAATCGACCAGTGTATAATGGCCCCTCGCTTTCTCGGCGATGACCACACGAGACCCGCAGATAAGCGTGCAACTTAATTGATTCCAATGAGTGTAGATATTTAATTAAATCATGCATGCATTAGCATAGATGCATCGGAATTATGTTCCAGTTGATCCAAATTGATATTGACCAGATATGCACAGGTTTCATGCGATTATTGTAAATTAATGTCCAGTCTGGTTCTTGGTGTTTATTTTTAAATAATACTTGCTGTGATTATGATAGTAGTTTAAGAGGTAAATGCATCTTAATATGTATGTATGTTACATTAACCAACTTATGCTATGTTAACTTCCAGTTTTTGAATCGTGCACTAACCAACTTTGATATGATGGAACGTTGGATAGTCCTCGATTTGATGACACAAAATGTTCTTCAGTAATTTAGGTGGAATTTACCATAATAATAAATAGAAACTTTATATTATTTATAAACTCTTTTGCTTCTTACTATTGAGCACGGGTTGCCTTCTCAACATCTAGCTAGGAAGGTGTGCTTTTAGGCCATAATTTAGCTGTCTCTGGAGTCGCTGGGCCAATCTTACTTAGATCTGTAAAATTATTGTTTATCTTCTCTTTTGCTCATCTTAAATATTTTCCTCGACCTAAGGACGGGTGACAGTAACTGACTTGTGTATTTCACACGGAAAATGAAAAAATCGATGAGAGGAAGATAGGAGGTAGTAAACCAATAAGAGCGATAGTAATTCTGGTCAACACGAAAATCCTGAGCTGTTGTCTACTTATGTTTTGAAAACATCCGCGTAGCCTTTGCTCCGGTATTGTACATGAGATACTACCTTAATCACGCAGAACTGTTTATGCAGCAGCGCATTGTTTTTAATATTATTTTTATGGTATAAGGGAGCAAACGAGCAGTCGGAGCCATTTTCATGACTGCCGATGCCCATAGACATCCGCATAGAGTTTATACAGACGTGCTTCCCCCTCACATCTGCATTGTAGACGATCGACATGTCCCAATGCATTGTCCGAGCCGGCTCTCTTCCAAACTGCACCGACTGCATAGCGCTCGTTTAACACCAACTTTGACCATGTCAATAAACCAAAACTACACTATACTTTCCAAATGCGGCCAAACATAAGACCACAATTTTCTAAAGTGTGACAAGCTATTTTTTATAATATTAGTCCTCGTGATCAAGAGGTAAGCGTCCTTAAACACAGAACACAGAGGTCCCGGGTTCGAATCCCGCGTCGGTCCAAAAATTGTTATAGGGATTTTCAATTTCTAATAACAGTCCGGAGTCAGAAAGTTGGCGGTGATACACCCCCGTGTCTCGCAGAGCACGTCAAGCCGTCGGTCCTGCGCCTGATTTCTCTCCGGTCGTGTCGTACTGCCGTCCCATTGGAATAGCAGAATAAGGTAATAGAGAGTGCACTTGTACACTATAATATGTCCTGCGCAGATCGCTCGTCTGTATAGACGGCTGCCGTAGCCGAAATTGTCTAGGACGACATTATTATTGCAATATACAGGGGGATAGACTAGAAGCGGTAGGCTTTTGACGACTAACGATGCCTTCAATTTTTTTTGGGGGTTATGTCAAATCTGCCGCAAAACTAATGGTTGTTGGGGTCGACTAGTTCAAGAGCGGAGACCGCGTACCGGCAAACGAATTGTAGGACGTCCTGTGACTAGATGGAGTGACGACATCCGCAAAGTTTTGGGCAAGAATTGGGAAAGGTCAGCCGAAGATCGAGGCCAGTGGCGTGCTATGGGAGAAGCCGTTGTCCAACAGTGGACTGCAATAGGCTGATGATGATGATGATGATGATGACGATGTATATATGTGAGGCACTGATAGCTCACACACCTCATGAAACGCGTCAGCCCAGCTAGCACTTTACTAAACATATCATACCTACCCGGTCGTGCCAACCCGATTCTTTCCAGTGTCGCCAGCCCTAACACAAACACTTAAACATCACTGGCCCTACTCCAAGTCTATTACCATCACTCCCTTAATAACCACATCAGCAGCTATCTCGCTCTAATGGCCGCTTTCTATTCAATCACGTATCCCATATTAAAGCGAGTTAACAACATCAATATCCCGGCTCCGCCTGTCGCGCTGTTATCGCGGCCGCTTGCGTCGCGGCTATCGCGGGGAGCGACAGCTGGAAGTATCGCGGACGAATTGGTTGTAGAGTATGAGAGGAATTGTGATATTTTTGTTGTTAATGTAGCAGCGAAGGCAAGTCAAGTAGCGTCGAGACTTTGTCTACTTGTTTGGTATTTTGAAGCATTATATTTATTTCGCAGAGATGAACGAAGTTTATGTAAGGAAATTGATATTAATAAAGATGCTTTTGGGTTGGGGGATGTTGGGGTGATGAAATGGGTTTTTATCCATGTGGATACGTCAACACCATTATACCTTTTTTTTTTTTTTTTTTTATGG
>LUGF01050524.1:338272-374487 GCA_001625245.1 Calycopis cecrops
TTGGAGCATCTAGAGTGTGTTTTCTCAATGTAACTATTTAGAAGACATGCCAGTCCATAAAATGATCTTCAAAAGGTTAACCTAACCCTATCAGTTTTAAAAAGACAGCTCGACAAAAATCAGAGTTGAAGAATTTTCACTAAGCGTTATTAACTTTAAAGAGGCTTTATTTAAAAAAAATGTATGTTGCTCGCTCTGCACCTTGTTTTAAAAACATCTGCATTTCATTAGCTATGCAAAAAGGTATGACACTTGCTATTAAATATACAGAACATTGACCAAAATAACAATTAAAGTAAGAAAGGTAGGTTTTTGGGTTTAGGTTAAAATTGCTCGAAAGCTTAAATAAAACAAAAAATTAAAAAAAACCTTATAATTCATGTTCCACATGACCCCCACCATTTCTTATGCAAATAGTCATTCTTTTTCTTAAATGACTTTTTACCACTGATGTTCGCAGACTCCGCCTCATTTCTTCAGCCGCATTGATCAGCTGGCATTACGAATTACCATAATGCCAACAAAAAAAAATATATTTTTTCACTCTTTCACACAAAGACAAATAAAAGAATCTGTTGAGAAATTGGTACAGCTGACAATCTGAATGAAAATAATATAATAAAGGGAAAATACAACCCTCCAGCAAAAAATTAATTCCCTTGAGAGAGAATAGAAACCACGAGATACAACTAGTGTTTCATTCACCAAATGTGTGAATTTACAAATTTTTGTTTATGAATTGTGTGTTGTATCTCTTAATTTTATTAGAGAATGATATAACACAAAATAAACAACATACATCTAGCTGAAACTTAAGGAACTAGCAATTTTTATGGTATGCTAAAAATCTTCGCAATATACTTGTAAATGTTTCGATACACCAACAAACATAGGCCGCGGTAAGTCTCAGCCAGTTCCCGATATAACGACGCACATACATTCAGCGGGGAGCGCATTGCCCTGCCACTCACATATCCAACTTACTAATTAAGTCACCGGCCGAGAAGAAAGCTGTAACTTTGACAATGTAACTCCATACGTAACTCAGGCCAGCGACCAGGGAAACGGGACCTGTGGAGTCACCTACCATGATAATGTACAGTCGGCATCCAAGTCTGTTTTCAGCTTCAAGCAGCCTTGAAAAGCTTAAATTCCAATAAAAATCGTAATACATTGTATCTGACATCTTATGTTGAGATAATGAGCATAAAGAATGTGAAAAACGACAAAACGCTAAAGATAAGACGTGTAATAGTAAAAAGTGATAAGTGGCATTCAGTTTTCTCCGCCAGCGCCAGTAGGGACACTGGCGTTAAGATACGTTGTTGTTATTTGCTCATCGTCAATAGTTATTAGTATAGTTATTCTAACAAATCCTGACTTCCAATGCTTTCTTTCCAATGAAAAGAACCTAACGGCACAGTCAGACACCTTATGTTCACCTATTGCACAACTCGTGACGAATTCCTTTACGAACCCAGCAATACTCCTCATTGTTTTCAATATAGCATAGTTTCATAATGACAAAACTCCCAAAAAAGATTAATGGTGCTTTGTCGCTATGCTTGTTGTTTGAAGTTTTGTGTGAACGCTTATCATTATTTTGGTAACCGATCAGCATCTATTGCCGACTATACCACAGGGTCTACCCAAACTGGTGTGAGTAAAAAGCTTTGCCGCGCGCATAGATCTATGCCTATTTAGACAGGTCCAAATCGGCCGACGCATGCGCGGCAGCGGCAGCCATATACAGTGAACAATAGCGCACAAATGACAATCCTGCGATTCCGCCTCGCCCTCATTATAGCGCCATGCGTGTACTGAATAGGCTATATATTATACATTATAGGCGTAAACGGCTTTATCATTACTATCAGCGACAGCGCAGGCGTAACAACGTCGCGGCGAGGCGGAAATGATGGCTGGCCAGCGGTCCTCTGTGGCCGGCAAAGGACAGTGCTCACAGGTGAAACATAACATTAAAGGATTAAACAAAAACAGCAATAATAAGTGGCAAAGTGGCAAAATTCCGCGATTCACCTGTTCCAATGAATTTGCCGGCTTTGAACGATATAGTATAAGTCACTGGTCCTCTGAGGACTTTAATTAGAGCTATGATTGACGCATCCATATCCAGCTAAATTATGGAATCGTTGCTACTGCCAATAAGATCCTGTCCGTAGGTAAAAGGCTAACTGAAAATGGGTGTTTGATTCTAGAACAGGTTTAATCCGTTAAATCTGCCATTTTCCAGAAATTGATACTGAGTAATTGTGCCTGCTTCAAATTCATCATGTTCCTTATCCGCAAAAGAACGCCAATAAACAATGAACACCAAGAACTGTTGTCCACCTTCTTGGAGGACAGCAGTTGTTGGCGTTCACTGGCTATCACCTATAGATGTCGTGTCATTATTGAGGCAAACCGAATACGTAAGTGATAATAGGAGTATAATAATAATAATAACATCTGCGGACATATCACAGCACGTTAGCCTAGCCCCGTGCTAAGTACCGTAACGGGCAATATTTTTTCTTTTTTTATGGTATAAGGAGGCCAACGAGCATTCGGAGCCATTTTCATGACCATCGACGCCCATAAAGATCCGCATAGAGGCTATACAGATGCGCTGCCCTCCTTTCTCCTCCCACCTCCACGGGCCACCGGCTACTTACACCCAGCACGAATCACTTACAGCACAACTGTCAATTTTGCGCCGGCGCCGGTTTCGTGTAAGCGAGAGGTACCTCCGCGGTTGTGCCGGCCCATTCGGGTGCATGCAAGCATACAGTGTGGCACTACCTGTTACAGAAATATTTTATTTAATATGTTTTATGAACTTAAAAAAATGTATATATTTAAGAATTTTATTATAGAAATAGGTACATATAAACACATAGATAAACATACGTGACCAAGGCGGAATTCGAACCCGCGACCCCTGGCGCAACATGCTCCGTTTATCCGAGCCCAATACCCCTGCGCCAGCCTGGTCGTCAAATAAGAATATAAAAAAGTATGATTTAGATATCATCGTATAGCCTCTAAGCTAGAACCACATTATTTCTGTACTGATGATGAATATAGTGAAAAAACCAGAGACCAGACTAGAATGGTGAGAGGACCATGCTTAGGAATAAGAAGGCTTGGTCTATCATTCACCAGGTGGAATATCAGCGCAATGTTCGTTGAGAGGCATATGTCCAGACTAATATAAGCTGATGATAATGCTATGTTACTATCAGTCATTTTACGTACGCCATTCCTGCCCGAGTATACTGCAATACAGCAAGGCTTTAAACACAACGATATGATTCACTGGCTCTAAATTGTTCAATACTCGAACACCCCCCAAATAAGGTGGCTCCAATGTTAAGTTTGACAGGACATTGCAGACAAACATCTGGACTGTTCCGGAATGCTCCATGTAGGGCTGTGCGCGTCAGCTAATGATATACGGCGTGTAATGTGACTCACACTAGGACACTTATTTATGTAGTGGCGACCAGGCTGGCGCAGTGGTACGGGGCTTGGATAAGCGGAGCATGTAGCGCCAGGAGTCGCGGGTTCGAATCCCGCCTTAGTCATGGATGTTTATCTATGTATTTTTATGTATTTCTGTAATAAAAATCATAAATATACATAATTTCTTAAATTTATAAAACATAAAATATGTTGTCCGGAGTCTAATACCCGTAACACAAGTCGGTACTTACCACGGGGCTAGACTAACGTAGTGAGATATTATGTCCATAGTTATTACCTATTATTATTGTTAATTGTTTATGGAGGAACCTACTTACTTTTCTTGTATCTAGTTTATATTTACGTCAAAACATTGGAATTGGACTATTAGTGTAGATATATTTACATGTATATACCACTGTAGTTGGGTATTACATCTCGGGATTCT
The DNA here is from genome assembly GCA_001625245.1 of Calycopis cecrops. Lineage (NCBI taxonomy): Eukaryota > Metazoa > Arthropoda > Insecta > Lepidoptera > Lycaenidae > Calycopis > Calycopis cecrops. The sequence goes on from LUGF01050524.1 coordinate 342,186, forward strand.
AAATATTACCTTAATGCTTTATCTTTCGTGGGAGGTTTTTATCTAGTTGAAGTCTACATAATGAAAATGTGTGTTTATTTGACTGCTCACTTGCATCTTTATGCATATATATTTTACACTATCTTTTAACGGCTTTCGTTTACGACCACTGTTCAAGTATATAGGTCAATTTCAGCGGCGTATTAAGATATACCATACGCCGATCGTATTTATTTTAAATATTATTATATAAAAATAAATATTTGTCTGCATGTTATTTATAAAATCGTAAACTATACATTTGACCATGTGAGAATCTTTAGCAAAGTTGATGTGCATGAGCTCACGAAGGCTTCCGAGTTGGTACGGCCAATTTTGGACAGGTGGCGCCACGCGTAGTAACGCACGCGGGGTACAGCTAGTATTTAAATGTAATTCAAATGTAACTTGATTCCTTTCAGCACAAAGTCCTTCGCCTTATCACAGGCGTCATAACTGGACTCGATCATTACTACAATCAGCTTTTCACAGTAGGTGTCACGGCCAGTCTGTGCAGAGACTGCGTGGAGGAAGAGGAAACATTAATTTACTCAATACAACGTGGAGTGCTCCTCATCTGGGTAACCGATATTTCTGGAAGCTTGCGCTAACAAAAATAATGTGCTATTCTTCCTGCTGGAGCTATACTGGCTATATAGAGTAAAGCGTGACCATATTTAGGAAGAGGTAGTTCCACGCTACATACATACATACATACCGGTGAGGTACCTCTCGCTTACCGACCGGCGTAAAGTAATAGCTGTTCTGTCGCGTTTTCTGCGGTGTGCAAGTAGCCGGTGGCCCATGAAGGTGGGAGGAATAAGGAGGGCAACGCATCTGTTTATCTCCATGCGGATATCTATGGATGTCGATAATCATGACAATGGCTCCGACTTGTTTGTCTCCTTATACCATAATGAAGTTACGTACATCGCTCTGCAAACGACTGTACACTGTACACTGTACACTACAGTGCTCTTTGCAGACTGTACACTGTACACTACAGCGCTCTGTGCAGACTGTACACTGTACACTACATTGCTCTGTGCAGACTGTACACTGTACACTGTACACTACAGTGCTCTGTGCAGACTGTACAGAGAGTTTAACTCGATAGTGTATCTCATTAGGCGAACACTCAGAGACGTCTTACGTCATTAAGTATGTAAATACCAGCAATACGGGCGTCCGGTCCATTCAGCTGACATGTCGCGTCTCCGCGCCGGCTCTAGTAGATCTATGCATCTGTGGTAAATGACATCTTATAATAGTGAATAAATTTAATAGTTATTGCTATAAATTTTATAAAATTTAACAACAATTTACTGTACTATAGTCAGTAGGATACCTAATAGTCTAGTACGCCTCCTCCTTCTTTAATCGGTATCCTCACTACTGAGTGATACCCTCGATGAGCTGAAAGTTCTTCATAATATTTCGCCATCTGGTAGTCTAGTACTAGTCAAAACGTAAATAATGATAAAGAATTTTTTTCTCCCATCTGGTGTCATTTATATTATTTTATTTCTTAGAATATTTTTCCATTTATTTACAATCCGAATTGATCGAATTATTACACAAAAAGATTAGCATAGTATTCGTATAGAAAAAGCTAACACAATTCTTACGTTTACTCTGATTTTCCGCTCTCATTTAAAACTGCATAAACAGTTTTGTATTGGCTTCCATAGACAGATAAAAACTTAGAAGTGCCGGGATCTCTAGTCTACACGAAGGACAACATATTGGAGGGGTTTGCTTATATAAAACAAGAAATAATATTACACCCAGAATCGTAGTTGATTAGTGTTTCTTCTTAATGAGTGATAACATCTATGTAGGTAATCTTTTTTTCAGCCCATAATGTGACACAATTAATATTCATTCACTTTAGTCGTGAGGTATTTTGTTGAGTACAAACCAGGAAACATATTTTTCTGTTTCTTATATAAGCCTGTAATATTTCTAGTAAAAAAACGACATGTCTTGATGATGAATGTTGTGACTGTTTTTGCAATACACAACACAAAATTTTCAACTTTTTATATAGGCCATTTTAATGAGTGTTGGGAGAGAAAAGAGAAGAGCAATAAAAGAAGAAAGAGGAAGAAAGAAAAAGAAAGAAGAACGAGAAATAAATTTATTTTATTTTATTTCTTGTTTAATGAGTGACTGGTGTTGAAGCATTCCTCTTGGGCCTTATGACAAGTAGTAGGTGTTAAATTTTTTGGAGGCTCAACAGTAGCAATGGTGGACCAAAACCCCACTAAAAGCCACCTACATATCTACAAACAAGCTGTGTTATAGCCTCAGACATAGTTGCTGCCACTTCTACACCCTCCCTAGGTCTACACGAGGCACAGTCGCGTTCTGCGCCTGGTATCGTATTGCTTAACACAAAATCAAGAGCGGTCCCACAGCGCCGCGTACTCTCACGTTAATCTCACAAGGTAAGGGGATACTTCCATCTTTATTACATGTCTACATACTATTCTTAGTGACGCGGCTGCTAGGCCTAATGATGGCCAGGCAGTGACATATTGGGAATCTTATTAAATAATATACTTTTTTATACAAATTCCACTTTTTATTAACTACAATTATAATTTAACACAACCAGTTTCGATTATGAATAATCGTATATTATTCAATAAGATTAGAATATGAATTTCCATCAAGAAGTTTTTTTTTTTACAGGAGGGCAAACGAGCAGCCGGAGCCATTTTCATGACTACCGACGCCCACAAACATCCGCATAGAGGCTATACAGATGCGCTGCCCTCCTTTCTCCTCCCACCTCCATGGGCCACCGGCTACTTACACACCGCACGAAACGCGACAGCACAGCTGTCACTTTACGCCAGTCTCGTGTAAGCGAGAGGTTCCTCCCCGGTCGTGCCGGCCCAATTCGACTGCATGCAAACATGCAGTGTGGCACTGCCTCTTACCAAAAAGTGACAATACATTCCATCAACTATCTCATATTGGGAGGTTTTAAGTTCGAATTAGAGGTAGGGACAAAAAGTGTTAATTACTCTGATATTTCTATATAATAAGTCAGTCCGAGTTGGATTGAGTTCACGTTAAGCCGTTGGTCCTGCGCTTGCGCACACGCTTGTCCATTATAACGTCTTTTGCGTATACGTAATACCTAGTCTCAATAGACTCATAACGTAGACTAGCAAGACTAAGCAAGTCTCAATAGATATGGTCCAAATTGGTACCTCGGCGAGATATGGTCTGCATATCGGAGATCCGCAATGAAACCAAGGTAACACAGCCCAGAGTGTCGTCAAGCAGCAGTGGCAATAGGCTTTGGGCGGGCCACATTGGTCTATAAACCGATAATCGCTGGTGAAAAAAGGTTCTCAATTTCTCCGGATAATGTTTTCCAGTCCAGTAGTTTTCGGACATATTCGATACAAACAAACAAATATATATCTTTATTATTTATATAGATAAAATACATCAAGCCATTCAGGCTGTGACAGCGAACATAGAGTTCAACATACGCTCACAAACACACGCGCTACTTTCAGCATCTGCGATCGGCGATTTTGCGACTGCATGGATGCATCACGATTTAGTGACCACCCGCGTTTAGTCGCGGTAGTGGAATCGATTTAACGATTGCTCCGATGCTCGCAGACACTTGGCGATTAAGGCTCAATTCACACCAAAAGCGCGGCGAAGGGCACCGAAGCGGAGCGCACTTTCAGTGTTATATGAATTTAAACTTTATTTTCATTACTATAGTACTTATTGTCGAATTCTCGCGATTTCCGTGCGGATTCCAGCGAATGCTCGAGCATTCCAGCGACTTCGCGGGAATCCGCGCGTCTCTTCGAGTTTCTCATGCGATAATAAGTATTATAGTAATTGTTATAAAGTTGAAATTCATATGACACATAAACTGCGCTCCGCTTCGCTGCCCTTCGCCGCGCTTTTGGTGTGAATTGACCCTAAATCGCCGCGTTCGGCGTTCTTAAGTAAGAAGTAAGTTTGTTGGGGAGCGTCTAGTCGCTGCATTCAGCTTCTAAAAAGCGTCTAAAACCGCCGATCGCCGATGCGTAAGCAACGTGTGTGCGGTAGCGTTTATGCCGCAACCGTATCTCCGCCAGTTAATGAGATCTCAGTGTGACGTGCGCTGATTTGATTACAATTTATACCGGTCGCGTTATTTACCGGAGTCGGACGGACTGGACGAACGTATTAATTGTACAGTTGCGCAACACTTGACAAATGTATGTAAGGCCGCAGTAAATACTCGATTGATTTCTAGAGCTTGCGCTAATATATCTAAGTATACTAATATATAAAGCTGAAGAGTTTGTTTGTTTGAACGCGCTAATCTCTGGAACTACTGGTCTGATTTGAAAACTTCTTTCAGTATTAGTTAGTGCATTTAGCGAGGAAGGCATAGGCTTACTTTTTAGCCGGCTGTGGTAAAAAACGAATTCACGTAAACGAAGTTGCGGGCGTCCGCTAGTTTAAGATATTTGTTTAGAATTTAGATTAATACTGCGGTCTAATGTTCCTTTTTTGAAGCCATTGACTACCAATCCAATTGGTGGCCGCATCGAGGTTATACAGACTCCATCCCATAATGTTTTGTCAGTAAGGAATTTCACTCATCTTCAGACCAGAACAATTAGGGGGTAGGCAGAAATCAGCAGATGTATCTCTACTGGACCAGACAGATAAATACAGGTTAGTGCGCCGTATGAATGCTTAGTTACAAATAAAATAAAAACCGGCCAAGTGCGAGTCCGACTCGCACACCGAGGGTTCCGTAATCCAAACCATGGTTTTCAATTAATTATTGTAACTTTACGCCTGCCGTTTAAGTTGACAAACGCAGCATTATAAGCAGTTGCTAACACACATTTAGTAGGCAACGAATTACAGTTATAAGTTGATAATGATTTTTCCAATCATCTACATATAATTTACCAGTTTTCAGATTTATTCCTTTATATGTGCTATAAGTTCTTACTTCTTGCCAAATTTCACAACTCCAGGTCAACGGGAAGTACCCGATATTTTTTTGGTTTTCGACAAAGTACGTTTTCACACAAAATTTGTGCATAATTGGCTATAACTTTTTATTGCGTTAACTTAGAAGTGTGATTTTTTTCAAGGCATCAAGACGTAACTGACCTCCGTATTTGACAAAAACTTCAGCTTAATCCCTTCACGCGTTTTAGAGAAAAAGGTCTTGACAGACGTACAGACAGACGGACAACAAAGCGATCCTATAAGGGTTCCGTTTTTTCTCTAATAATACCCTAACCCTAAAAATAGTACGATAATATTACATTTTAATTTGATGTAACACGTTCCATATTTGAAAATACATATATTATAACGTTTTGCCAGAGAGATTCTAATTAGATGATAGGAAATACAAACTCGTGATACCAACAGTATCTGGTTAATATACACTTATTTAATAGATTCAACATTTAAAATATAAACGCTATTTTTGGCATATCGCATTATTCAAATTAAGAAACGCACATCTCTGCTATAACGGAAAGTTAACGTTCGATATTCAAATAAATATCTAACGTTTTGGCAGCAAGATTCTAATTAGATAGCGGGTAACAAAAGCTGGTGATAACCGTGATTGGTCAATGAATACTAATTTTAAAGATTCGAAATTTAAAAAATTATTTGTAACACATTCCACGTTCAAAACAACAAACGCACAACCCTACAATTTGAAAACGGAAAGTTAGCGTTCGATTTTCAAATAAATATCTAACGTTTTGCCAGCGAGGTTCTAATTAGATAGTGGGTAATAGACGCCCCTGATAACCGCGACAGGTTAATGTCTGCTGTGTGAGCACATAATATACGATATCCGCCGCCTGTGCCGATAGACAACCGCCGGTACACACTTATATAATACATTATGTAAATACTATTTTCTATTGAAAACTAAATAGACTGCGTTATTTAATGAACTAGCTGTGCCCCGCGGTTTCACCCGCGTTTAATTTCTAAAAAATCCATATAAATTTCAACACCCTATTTCACCCCCTTAGGGGTTGAATTTCTAAAAATCCTTTCTTAGCGGGCGCCTACGTCCTAACATCCACCTGCATGCCAAATTTCAGCTTGATCCGTCCAGTGGTTTGAGCTGTGCGTTGATAGATGGCTATGTCACGTTTGAGTTTTATATATATATAGATAGAAGATAGATGAAGACCACAAACAACTGGAGTTAATGACCAAACATTACGAAAAATATAAAATCTGACTACTTAATATATTCATACCTGATGCGCCCCGCGGTTTTACCCGCGTAAATTTCTATCCCGTGGAAATATAAAAAAAATAGAAAATAATCCCATGGCCATAAGAAAATTTTTTCGGGATAAAAAATTATCCTATATGTTAATCCAAGCTACCCTCTATGCGTGTGCTAAATTTCCTGAAAATCGGTTCAGCAGTTTTTGCGTAAAGAAGTAACAAACAAACAAACATACACAAACACTTTTGCATTTAGAATATTAGTAGAATTATAGCAGTTAGATAATAATATATTTGAATGTACCCATGCCACTCGTGTACATCAAGACGAGTCAAACGGATTACGGAGTTCAACTTGGTCCTAAGTTGAACTCCGTAATCCGTTGAACCGACCAAGGAACATAAAATGTACAAAGCTATAAACATACATGCATTAGTTTTGGAAAGTAAGAAAATAGAGGAATGCATTTGTTCACTATAATATGCACCTGCACCATCTCTATAGAGATGTCCCCTGTAGCAACCACAAGATGTGCCACTTTACATAATCACCTGGACAGGATACATTTCAATTTCCTTCTCCCAACTGTTATCCTACTAATATTATAAATGTGAAAGTTTGTACTTTCACATTTATAATATTAGTAGGATATAGGAGGATAACAAAGTAGTAACAAACAAACAAATATACAAAAATTTGTTTGTTTGTTACTTCTTGAGAGGGTAACTTGGATTAACGCATAGAATAGTTTTCATCCCGAAAAAATGTTACTATGGGATGTCATGGGATGATTTTCTATTTTCCACGAGATCGCAATTTACGCGGGTAAAACCGCGGGGTGCAGCTAATTTAGAATAAACCTAATATTCTTTACCGGGAATCGAACCCACTCTTTCTATCCAACCAATACTCTCCTAATGAATACATTAAATATGGAATAAAGTGTTGAGGAGTAGTCCACGCACACTCCGTCAGGCAAATTGCTTTAGCGTCCGAGAGCGTTAGGGGTCCGCACTCGGCGCTCCTAATTGACTTCCTACAAATTATATCACCGCCATCTTGAATTTACAACCGTGTCCTGTACTGCTATCTTCGTATTTACTTACCTGTTACAGGTTGAGAAAAATTGTAGATTTTAAAATGCGACTTAGGACACCGGCCCAACAGAGTAGCTCTGGTGCAAACTTGAAGTGACGTCAATTCTCCTCCTAGATACTCTATATCAGGCTGCCATCTGAATTTACAACCGTGTCCTGTAGCGTTTCTAGCTTCGTATTTACTTATCTGTTACAGGTTGAGACAAATTGAAGCATCGCAACACATTTGCGATGCTTCAATTCGTCGCAATTTGGGAAACAAACAGGCATGGCCAACCTCTATGCTACCGTCTTTCGACTCACAAACTCATAGCGATTCTCCTAGAAGTTCAGTTTTACGCGGCCATCTTGAATTTACAATAACGTGGAGAAATATATTACGGCAGATGATCAAGTCACATTCTTACAGCTAGACACGACCTTCAGCAATGAGGATAACGACTAAGAAGAAGAAGAATCAGATCTTAAATTTGTCATCTTATCCTGTACCAGTTACTACTAATTTTCCGTATTTACTCAGCTGTTTTCTTACAGATTTAAAAAAAATTAAAAAAAGGTTTATATGATAAATATACAATGTGAATGTAGAAAGAGGTGAGAAGAAGAAAGTTGGTACCCCCGAAGTCTAATAAACCATGTTCTTTTTGTCCGGGCACTGTCTAGTAGGTAGTTGCGTCACGAGCCAACTGGCGTGTTTGTATGAAAAGAATAACGAATGTGAAGAAACTAAGACAAATTGCTTGCTCTTGATTATCTTATTTACCTGTGTTGTTATAGGTTCGACAAAGCAATTGCTTCTTTATAGCCGGATAGGCACAGCACTTACCTGGCGCTCTTAAAAATGTTGAGGGTCCTGGTGAGTGCAATTCCTGAGACCTAGTAACACATTAAGATGTTATCCTCGTTAAATAGGACATCAAATGCGTTGTAATGTGATGCTGTTTTTTTTTAAATATATTTCTAATAATTTTACAAACTTATTTTATTTCTACAATAATTCTCGTCAAACACGTTATGCAGCATAGTCTCTTGTTGTAGAGTTTGGCATCCAGCAGCCACCAAGAGATTCCAGCTAGTTTGCATCCTTCGGCTATAAAAAAGAAAAATCTTTATCTGTAGGTAGTTCACATTCCCGCGAAGTAAAGCCAACTTATACAAGCTGTCGCGCAAATGCGTTGCTAGAGAACCCTCGACACTCGAGTCGGACTCGCGCTTGTCCGTTTCGTCGCTAAAATTAGCCGAAGGATTGTTATTGGCTAAATTATTCAGTCGGCGTGCGACGGCTCTAAGTGAATTTCTATCCGCGGCTATTCTGATCGGCATATTATTACCGTATCGATCTGCCACCAATATTGTTGCCGATTCGATTACCACTTGCAAATGGGAGCTAAACCGAAATTATTTTGGAAGGTTCACGTTTTGCATTCTTTCTCATATTGCCAAAATTCATGGCTACCGACGAGTATAAACATCAGCAGTAATGCTATAAAACAATTTTAATGGATTTTATCGCGTATGCGAGGTTTGCGACCCAATGACAAACATTATTAAATCAAAAATCCTATTTTTTATTTTTATTTATTAGGGAAAACATACATGTATAAAGAGTGTATGTACCTAACACTTAAAAGCTGCATAATATATGTACAGTATATTTTTCGTGTTAATCGGAACAACTAAATAATAATATTTTTTTTTATTTCTTATCAATACAAAAGATACAATATAAAATTTTATAAATACATAATAGCATCAAAAAACCACTAAGGTTTAATAACGTACATTGTTAATAATTTTATTTTTTATTTTTTAATTACATTATTACATCTACGGGTACTTTTAATAACTTGTGACATCAGTACATTAGTCACCCAGTCCACCGATGACCATGGTGGCTGTAAAGCTGCTGAAACGTCGGGCTTGTAAAATACTTAAATAAACCGCCATAAAACAAGTTACAATAGTTTTATCACAATGTGTAACATTCGCGTAAACTTAAGAACCAGTTATATTATTAAGTAGACGTGCTGCCGGCACAACAATAGGCTAAAAACAACAGGGGGCGTAGCAATTCACGGCAGTGTCATGTTTCGAGTGAGAGAACCTCACCTGCTGTATCAACTTGTGCCGGCACGACTGAGATGTCTCTCATTCTTTACGGCTTCATCGCACTGGAAGACGGAGATGTGTCTCATTCTTTACGGCTTCATCGCACTGGAAGACGAAGATGTCTCTCATTCTTTACGGCTTCATCGCACTGGAAGACGGAGATGTCTCTCATTCTTTACGGCTTCATCGCACTGGAAGACGGAGATCTCTCTCATTCTTTACGGCTTCATGGCACTGGAAGACGGAGATATCTCTCATTCTTTACAGCTTCATCGCACTGGAAGACGGAGATGTCTCTCATTCTTTACGGCTTTACCGCACTGGAAGACGGAGATTTGGACGGCTTTCTACCCGGTGGACTGACGACTCGGTTAAGGTGGGAAGCGCTGAAAGGAAATGGCCAGCAACCGTCACCTAATTGGGAGCGTTCAAATATTACGTAACGCAATTTGAGGGGAAGGGGGGTTTCGAACAACGAATGTAATATTGATTTTTTTATAAACAAAATAATATCTAAAATTTAAAAAATTGACAAATGAGAACTTTTTTTGTTCAATTTAAGAAAAAATATGCTTAATTGCGTGTTACGTAACGTTTATTGGGCTACACAACAACGTTACGGCACGTTACGTGGGGGGGAGGGAGGTCAAATATCTTCAAAAATTGCGTTACGTAACACTTGAACGCTCGCAATGACGCTGTATGGGGGACTCCCTCCAACTGATCATGATGATGACTCGTACGAACTCCCAGAAACCGCACAAAACGCAACACCATAGCACTACCGCTACTTCCTATTCTTATTCGAGATACTTTAACAGCCAACAGGTCCTGTTCCAGATATAGGTCGGATAACCGGTCAGTTTTAATTCGCACACAATTAAATAGCCGCAGTTTTATCACGATCGGGCCAGCCGATTTCAATTAACTACCGATATAAGTGTTGAAATATGCATCGGTTATTACGATAATTGGACAGTTTAGTTTATCTTAACTGCTGTTAGTGGTGAATGGTTAAATAACGTCACATGAAACTGCATACTGACACTAAAACTTTTGACGGATAGAGTTAAAATCTCATTGATAAAAGAAATAAACTAAATAGAACGTTTCTTATTCCTGCCATATAGTAAGATAAAATAAGAGGTAGTGCCACACGACATGCTTGCATGCAACCGAATTATGCTGGCACGACCGTGGAGGTACCTCTCACTTACACGAGACCGGCGTAAAGTAACAGCATGCTGTCATGCGTGCTGTTTCATGCGGTGTGGAAGTAACCGGTGGCCCATGGAGGTGGGAGGAGAAAGGGGGCAGTGCATCTGTATAGCCTCTATGCGGATGTCTCTGGGTGTCGATAGTCGTGAAAATGTCCCCGACTGCTCGTTTGCCCCCCTATACCAAAAAAACAAAATCACATCACTCATGCTTCATATTATAGGTACCAACTACTTATACATAAAAACGTGACTCCGACGCTGGCAGCAAAAGCAAGTAACACCGCGAAGCACGACTAGTATTCGAGAAATTCGCGTGCCCGGTCACGTAGCGAGCCGCAAACTTTGTTAGGAAAATTGGTGAAAATTCAACGATTGACTTTTAATAGTTAGTGGGTAGTGAACGGACATATCACACCCGACCGGCGCCAGGTGTAGGTGGCGCGATCAGTTTAGAGCGCTCTGTGAATGTGGTAGCACTTTTTAAAGTGATTTGATTGGCAAATGTGACTTGGTTTTGATATCATACTATATATTACCTATAATATTTCTTTCTAGCATAGAAGGGCAAACGAGCAGTAGGAGCTATTTTCATGAGTTAGTATTAGTATACTTGCTTGATAAAAGCGAGAGGCATTAAATGAAACCACATAATTAATGTATGATTTCTAGGCTACACAATAAAAATCAGATCAATCGGAGCAATAGCTTAGCCTAAGGAATTTTTTTAAGTTTTTTCAAACCTCGTACACGCTGTATGCTCAGCTGATTGTGCGCCTGGCCGCCTTTAGTCCGCAGGGGTCATTCGACTCGTGCGATGTGTAGCCGCTCGATACAAAGCATGATTACATTTTATCGCTATTTACCTTGTTTGAGAAAAGTTATGTTCGTATACTTGTTGTAAACTTTTTCTTAATAGTTTCGGATAACCTGTAGGCACTTATAGTATATGTGGTTTAATTTAATGCCTCTCGCTTTTATCAACCTTGTATATTATTCCGCATTGTGGTTATACAAATCCGTTGGCCTCCTTTCTCCTCCCCCCTCTACGGGCCACCGGATACTTACACATCGCACGCGCGGGCATAACGATTAGATACTTCATCCGGTATCGTAAGCGAGAGGTACCTCCCCAGCCGAACCGGCCTTCATTACCTCATACAAAACAGGTAGTGAAGTTATTGTAACATTTAGATAATTCAACGTACTAGAATAAAAATAATACTTTATCTATGAACTCAAAGGGTAAAGGGCTCATATAAACCTTTGTTTCGATATATCAGTAGCAAATGACTTTTAACCCTCCGATTGGGGTGTAATTAATAACGGCGATAGGATCGGGGTATCGGGGTAGTCTTTACCGCGGCACGCACCACGTGTGTAAAACTTTAGTAGCCTGAGGGTTAAATTGTACACCTTTCAAAATGGATTTTGTAATGTTGTCGATATTAAGTTTTTTTTTAGTTCGTACATTTTTTTATAGCATAAGAGGTAAACGAGCAGTTAGGTCACCTGATGTAAAGTGAAACCTTTATAAGTTGTGAGCCAAAAGAACAGTCGGACCGCCTAATGGCAGGTTAGCTTTGACTACCTTCAATCGGCATTCTGGTGGGCAGTATCAAGACACTTGTGACATATCACTTCGCACGGCTGATATACGCGAGATATCTTTCCAGCCGTGCCGGTGAATTCGTAAGTGCTCAAGTGATTGTAACGTATTGTAATAACCAACCTTCTGTACCACTTTTACAGCAAATAAATGATTGATTGATCACTAACTCTTGATCTTCCACTCTTATATTAGAGATAGATTTATTACGACTTCGACTTAGGGGATCTCCAGAGATAAGAGAATGACCTCTGAAAGGTATGCAATAGATCTGTTAAACCTTTGGTGTAGTGGTCGTTTGTGGGCGTTGGCCTAGATAACCCAACTACTTGGTTGAACGTTATAAAAACATATTAAATGCGTATACAACCAGCGGCGGCTCCGGTAGGGGGCTTGTGGCGGCTGCAGCCCGGGTGCTGTAAGGTTTAAGGGCCTTAAGATCATTTTTGTAGATAAAAGGGATCTCAACCTCAAGGTCCCTAAACCCCGCCGGAGTTTAATTCGGCGCTGTGTGTATCACGGCAATGGCAACAGTTTCATCGTTGAATCCTACTAATATTATAAATGCGAAAGTTTGTATGTTTGTTTGTTACCCCTTCACGCAAAAACTGCTGAACCGATTTTTATGAAATTTGGCACACACATAGAGAGTAACTTGGATTACAACAAAGAATAGTTTTATCCCGAAAAATTGTTCCTATGGGATGCCATGGGATGATTTTTCACGGGATCGAAATTTAGCGGGGCGCAGCTAGTACAAAATAAAGACTGACGATCACACCGTGATGCTGATGATGTCCACGCGAAGTCGCGTGTACACGCGCGGTGATCAGATCAATCGCCGGCGGCTGGTAATGCGACCGCAAATTTCCTCCTGCTTCCTCCGCGAGCAGGATTCACGCTCCGCTCCCCACACCTGCTGCGGTCACCACACTCCACTAACGATCGCACTTACGCAGGCGTCATCTATAAACCACTCTATCTTCAAATCGATCGTACAGGGTCGATTAGTAAGAGGTAGTGCCACGCTGCATGCGTGCATGTAGACGAATTGGGCCCACACGACTAGGGTGAAACCACTCTCTTACACGCAACCGGCGTAAAGTGACAGCTGTGCTGTGCTGCTTCGGAACTTATGGTGGCTCCGGGCTATAAGGCTTAGGGATCTAAGATCATTTTTGTACCCATAAAAGGGTAACTCCTCAACTCCAAGGTCTCCCCGCTAGAGCTTAATCCGACGCTGTGTGAATGGCGCACAAGAACGTAAAGCCAATGACATGTTTCTATGAAGAATAATCATTGATACGGCAACGTTTTATTTGCATGGATACGTTTGTGTGATGCCATCAACCATTAACAGCTATCTTACGGCCATATAATGACGGCAGCGTCTAGGAAGCCTAAGCTTTAAGAGGCGGGCACGGCGGCTCGCTAACAAAAACGTGTTGGCCGATCAGATCAACTCCTGCTCTTGTCTGCATCAATCATGTACTGTGTGATTTTTAAATAAGCTGGCGAGAACGTTACAAAAATCACATTCGGGCGAGGGCAATGGAAGTTGGCATACAAATTCAAAATTCCAATTCGATTTAAGGGGATTTTTATTTTTAAAAAATAATATCATATGACATATTATGTCATTGTAACTACGGTAGTGAATTTATGTATAAATCAATAATTAAGTTTTACTTCAGTTGGTTGATCTAAAGCTTTTTTATTACAATCAGATTTCATCCAGTGCCGAGCAGCCACCATCGCTTATAGAACTCGTATAAAAGCTATTTTATAAAATTTTAAAATAGATAAAGGTCTACATACATCTTTTCATCAGCTCTTCGTCATAAAATAAAAGACAAGGATACAAAAATGTCATTTTTCACCACTAAACTTGAGTTCCACCATTAAACTGAATACGAGTCCCTGTCCCCAAGTGCCTCTAGTGCTCCTACGATCTCCAAACTATAACACTAAAAAACTTACACGAATCATTCCGATGTCTGTCTAAATTACATACTATTTGCACACGTTTTTATTGTTCGCCTTCGAGTTTTTCTCGATAGCATTCACAAATTTGATCCAGGATTGTTAATATAATATTTAGCTCAATCTATGATCGTAAATAACCCCAAAACCAGATTAACTGATATCTAACTACACAACTTCAACTAATATATAAAAAATAACTAATAAATAAACCATTTAAAAACTAAAACTCTGGTGTCTGCTGTCTCTAAGCAAAACAGTTGAAGGTAGTGTACCTACTTCTTATTTACATTAGTAGACAGGCGAAAGAAACAGTTACGTTACCCTCAAATCATACCTATTAAAAATTTAAGACACACACACACACCTGATGATGAGTTACGATAGTATTAAATGTAATTTATTAAAATATCTTAGCAATTTAAGGAAAATTTTTAAAATTGAACTGTAAACTAAATTGGATTATTTCTTATTTAAAGTATATGTAACGAATGACACGGAAATATATTTCCATTTATCGACTCTTGCAGATCGACTTACCTTCGAGTAACGTTAGTAGGCACCACCAAACAAGCAACGCACACGGCTTCCGTCGCCGGCACTCGTGGAAAATTTAAAAATACCCACGAACGGGAAGTGGGCGCAAACACATGAAAAATTTTCCAACTTTCCACATTTCCCATTCCGCTGTTCCCTTTATTTACCCACTTCAGCTTTTCCATTTCCCACAGATGTTTGGACAAATATTTTCGTGTTCATTTTTATACAGTTCAAGAGGGTGTTGTTACTTTTTACTCGTAGGCCAAGATATGTTGGGCACCTACTCTATTAGTATGAGAGTTTATAAAAACTATAATCATCATCAGTTTTGGATCCCCATCTGGACTCTATCGAAGCCTCTTCAACACATTCACTTCCCGACTTCTCATATCATAGCCGCTCAGGATAAAGTAATTGTTTTTAATGTTCTGAGCTAATTGAATTTCACTAAGCGTTATAATAGGAACTTCAAGCATATTTGTTCATTTGTAACTTTAATAAATTGTACTAAAAAAGCAAATTAGACCGCATATTATATATATCTGCACATATTTATTGCTAAACCCGCTAGGCACTATATTATGTAGGATCTAAAAAGAGGTATTAAAAACTCGGAATTATTTATTTTATACTAGTGGACCCGACAGACTATGTCCTGTCATTAATGGAAAACATGTTGTCATGGTATCGTGTATGTGACCGAATTGTCAACTTGTTAACAAAAAAAATTTTTGTGTATTTGAAATTGCAGCATTTCATATATTGATAAATTATAACCTATATGTTACCGAGGACTATTACGCATTTAACAAAAAAGTTTCATCAAATTCCGTCCGGTAGTTTTTTGCGTGAATGCACAAAACACAGACAAAATTACGTTTCCTACAGTTTTATTATATGTATAGATCACACAAATTGAAATAACGTTATTAAAAGCTACGTAAACGTCACCAGCTATATGATACCTAAAACATGAAGGACACAAATTTAATTTCACAAACACCATAAACAACATAAAACCCCGTCTTCCCCCGCCATACCAACATAATAATATTACATCACATGCTTATTATATTTACTGTTGTCCCGTCCCTCAACATATCCTTAAAACCTTAATCACGAACTTCAAAGAAGTAATCCAAAAAACACACCTCTTCAGAATACGGATACGTCGTAAAAACCAATGTAACATGAGGGTACGCGCCAACGCCTGGAGAATAGAAAAAAGTCCACAATGTCAAAAGTCTCTGTCAACAAAGTGAATGAGAAAAAAAAAGTAAAAAGAAATAAGAACTCCACATTCTTAATTTAACTTGAGTCTACAAGGAGCCGAAACTTGTTGGTCTGCCCTCCCCCCCGGTGCGTAATGAAAGAGGGTGATAAAAACGATTTGCATGCGAATCTGGGGGTCAGGTTATGTTGGACGCGTGTGGGGTGGTAAAAAGTAAGAAAGTCCCCATTTCTTCGGGCAGTTATGTATGATACTCGGATCACCTCGGCACCGACGGGGAAGCGGTCTCACATTTTCTTTTCATATTCCCCGTAAGCCTTAATTACCGATGTTGTACGAATATGTAATAACAGAAAATATTCTGTAATTAGCTGAAATATTTGACTACAGAATTAAATGTTGTATTTTCAAATATGAAATACATAAATGATCATGTAGTTTAAAATATAAATATCTTCCTAAATCAATTCATTCATTCAATTCATTAAAAATCTTCATAAATACCTCCCTCCCAACTGCAGAATTGATATACCTTAAAAGTCTAAGCTATATTAGCTACGGTTAAAGTATATTTATGACTTTGAATAATTGTTTTAATCAAAAAAGGAATTCATAACCATCAGCCCCTATTGGTCCACATCTGAACTCCACATAACCAATACATATCATAATTAATCAATAACATTGACATAATCGTTATTTTAATTAATATTATAATATAACTTATCTGCGTCATTAATGAACATTATTAAATACTAGCGGCCGCCCGCAACTTCGTTTACGCGAATTCACTTTTTTACCGCAGTCGGTTAAAAAGTAGCCTATAGCCTTCCTCGCTAAACAAACTAACTAATACTGAAAGAATTTTTCAAATCGGACCAGTAGTTCCAGAGGTGCGTTGCAAACAAACAAACTCTTCAGCTTTATATATTAGTAGAGATTGATAAAAGACGAGATAGTACTCACCGTAGGACGAAGCAGATTTTTGACTGTATAGGGAACAATTACAAATACTATATTTTGTAACAGTCAAGAATAATCTCCATATTAATAATTTATAGAAGAAAAGGAGCTGTCGCAGTTATTTGATGCCCACCCAGCCCATAGAAATAAGCATCATTGTTATGTAAATGTGTTGCCCACCTCTCTCCTCCCCTACAACCGGCCATGGGAGTCTCATGTACCACACAAAACGCGTTAATATAGCTATCACTTTAATGGTGTGCCAGTGTAAGTACTTGTGTATGTGTTCCACTTACGCTTACAGCTCTACAAAATTAAATTGCATCAAATTTCTTCGCTCGTCTCGGTCACCTTCAAATAATTATATAAACACACAGAAGACGGAGAAAAGAGAAAACCAAAAAGTAATAAACTTCTCTTAAACGAATGGGGCATAAAATTAAAATAAATTAATAACATAAATAATCTCTTTTTTTCATCTGTCATAATGAAATTCCCTCCCACCCCCACACACGCACACACACGCACACACACATACTTCTCATTATAAGGGTAACTAATCACTGCGATAAAAAAAAAGATTTTTTTTATTCATTAACCACCCTCTTCTTGGGATCCGTCCCCGAATAACAGAGACATGGATGGAGTGGCATAATTAAAATATTTACCTTTATTTTCAACGACAAATTTCTTCTATAAATAAAAATATTTTTTTTTGGAATTAAAGTCCCGAGTTTATGATTTTACGTGGTAAAATATCCGTATTTACCACGTTAAAATCATAAAAAATAATATCCGTATATTTATTACGTAAAAATACCTTAAGCCCTTTAAGTTTGATATATTTACTTAATTTGTGAAACTAATTGTTGCACTCCTAATGACATAATAATATCAATAGCACAGCACACTCACGATTTTTACTCTTCTCGAAATTCACCGTAACAATGATCCCGAATCCACGTATTCTTGAAGTTATATTTTAAAGTCTCTAAGTTGAATAAGAAGAGTTGAGAGTCCCTTAACGACACACCAAACACACTACACTCGTAGTCACAGGACGTGAAGCTTGAGTCTCTCCCAAATGTTCTGGTTATTACATTTTTCAAATTATTAAGGCTTATAATTCATTTACCATATTTATTGTTTTGCTTCTATAAATTGTATTTTAAATAAAAAAAATCTAATATTGAGTGGATGATGTGGATGAGAGTAATGCCATATGCAGCCTTATTGTTGATGTTTATAATCATCTGTAGTCATAAAAATTTTTCGACTGCTGATTTGTCCCTTATACTATAGGAACTGTGTTACACTGCGCATAGTAACGCAGTAGACTCTAATCCGACGAACTGTAGGGGCAATTGTAATAATATTGACGTCAATAGTAGGTCCTTTTGAAAAAAACGCAGTAGAGTTGGTAGAACAACGCCAGCTCCACAGCTTCCTCTAGTCCGGTCGCACGGCACGGCACGGCATGAATTTGCATATCCACGAGCGGCTAAGTGCAATAGCTTGTCTCCACGCACTCCGTAGCATTCCTGTTTACCCCACTTCTTCATCTGTACTGACACTTGTACGCTTTTTGTTTGCCTAACAATTTGGCAACGATTAAAATTTGTTGATCGCCCTATATTTATATGTAAAGACATACCTGACTTTGTATATCAAAACAACCGAAAGTAGTGTACTTAAAAACTTGAAAATTTCATACAGAGGTTTCGCTCATGATATAAAGAAGCACTAAAACAAGTTATTTTCGAAATTCAACCCCTAAGGGGATAAAATAGAGGGGTCAATTTTTCTCAAGTTTTCTTATTTCTTATTTTTGACACCCAACGAAATGAACACGAGTCGAGAACGAGAGAGTTTTATATGGCATTGCTACAAAAAATTTAAATTATAATAACTTTGCTGAAAATAGCGTGCAAAAGATGACAATAATGTAATTAAACTAAAATAAGAAAAAAAATAGTATTGTCACTTGCGTTATAAGGATGTATCCAACATCATTCGTCAAAATACGTATAAGTAGCAGGGGCCATAGAAATCTACTCTCATTCACGGACGCAATCGAGAAAAAATATTGTTTCCGCTTCTGTGTATAAAATATCAGGAATGATTTAGTCTACCTCCTTAAGCCAAGAGTACAATATATAATATAACTACCCCACATGACGTAAAACTAATATACCATAGATACAATAACAATGAAGTTTTACTGAGATATAATTTAGAATCTGGAATATTATAAATATTTTACATATATAAAAAGGAATGCAATAATTGCAATAAATTTGGAGAAGAAAATTGGAGGCAAGCGAAACCGCATTAGATCGCTAGTTACTGCATGAACTATTTATTCAATAACTATATATTTTTAAGAGTTTATGTACTTTTATTGCCAAAGAGAGATATTTTTAGTGGGTACTTTATAACATTCCGTCAGCTCATTAAGAACAATCAAAGCAATATCCCCCGAATACATTAAGTTTGAAAAATCTCAAAGGCTGTAATAGTCTCATAAAGCGCCAACAAACGCCAGCGCCTAATTTCAATATCCGTATTCGGAGAGTCGAACGAATAAATTACTTGGTTCTATTCAATATTTCACCGGGCCAAGAGGCTGAATATTCAAAACTAGAGGAGACACGTAAAGGCACGCGCGGACCATTTTTCGCGCCTATCGTCTCGGTAACAAAACGCACTCGTAATTACCTCCCCGCCCCCCGCCGCCGCGCGCCGCCGCACCCCCCGCGTGGCCCGCCCAGTGACAATTATTGATCAAAAAT
This sequence comes from Calycopis cecrops, assembly GCA_001625245.1. Classification (NCBI taxonomy): domain Eukaryota; kingdom Metazoa; phylum Arthropoda; class Insecta; order Lepidoptera; family Lycaenidae; genus Calycopis; species Calycopis cecrops. The sequence goes on from LUGF01050524.1 coordinate 362,004, forward strand.
TCTCTCTCTTCTTTCGCAAAAGAAAACTTGGACGGGTTATGTGTCAACTGATGTAGCTTGATCGTTGTACTTAGATAATTTATGTTTTTTTGATAATTTTGTATTTATTTTGTATGTAATTGAATAACTATTGTATATTCTTATAAAACTTTATTTGTCCAATATTTTATTGACTTGTTGAGCCTCTTTCAATGAACGCTTAAGTATTCCTAGCATAATATATGCGCTACAGGGAAAAATATTGTGCTTAAGTAGATACAGTTCATATTCATATTCACTAGATAGGTACATTAATTGTTTTATATCTTAATGTCACTCGCTATTTTGAATTAACCTAATGTCAGTTTAATTTTATTTCAAAATTCGGAACTTCCTTTGCTGTAGGTATGTGAAAATTGGAAGAAGAATGTAAATGCACTAAATCGTGATCGACCATCGACATCTTTTTCATGTCAGCCTGCCCTTTTAAAGCGACCTATAAAATAAAACACTGCGCTGGAATCGCTGAATATACCAATTATTATTATACACATTATTTTAGTATAATCGTGCAAATATGTACTCAATCCCACAAGTACCTACTTTGTTATGTTGTAAGTAGCTAATTTCATCCGAATCCAATCAGTAGCTTTTGCGTGAAAGAATAAAAATCATACTTACAAATATTGGCATTTATAATATTAGTAAGATTGGTGGGGATGTAAGTACCAAATTTAAATGAGCAAGTATCAAGATGTATAGTGCGCGGTGCACGCGGTCGCCTCGGCATATTAATTGCACGCGGCGCTACCGCGGGGGGGTAAGACGTGGGGGGGCGGCGCGAGGTCAACCGTCCCCCCTCCCCCCACCATTGTTTTGTGCGTACTCTTCCTCACACACCGATGTATAACTTATATAAGCGTGCCGTTGTTGGCTGCAGGGGAACTGGGCTGGCGCGACGGGGGAAGTACCTGGATTGTGTCACTTGCTCGGGGAAGTACCTTCACGTAAGTGTTAAAAGGGTAGTGTCATTACTGCATTCCATGACTTCAATACTTTCGGCTTAGCGTAACTTGTGTTGTCTATTTTCCTCACATTACAATGGCGAAAATTGACAGTTTCTGAGTACCCAGTGACCCATTTGACTATGTGATAATCTGGTAATTCTCGTAAGTTGATTGGTTGGGAAGTTACCTGAAATACGCATGAGTTTCGAGAGACTACAATGGGATGTATGGCTACACACATTTTATTCTAATATGCATGTATTTGCCGTAGTCAATTCTTCTCCATATTTGGGTGCCTCACCAACTAGTGGAAAAGTAGAAGGTGGGCATACAACTCGGAGTATTATTCCATATCCAGCCGACCACTACCAGTCGACTGTCTAAATTCTTTTCTCATGAAGAAAAACTTTTTTTAATTTCAAACACTTGAACTTAATATCAACAAAATGATCATTATGGTTTTATCTAGCGCACAGACAAAAAATCAATAAATCTTGGTTATAAATAAGTAAACATAGCACTGATTAAAAAATAAAGCAACTAACACTTTCTCTTCGCATTTTGGTGACACCACTACTTAATGTAAGTTTTAACATAATCGTAAAAAGTTCAAAAAATCAGTCAACCTGAATTCACCGGTTCTTTTCAGACTAAAGTTAAGTTTCAACTAGTTGAGTATGAAAGTTCAGAGATTTATAAAAAGATTTTCAAATTCTACTAATATTATAAATGCGAAAGTTTGTATGTTTGTTTGTTACTCCTTCACACAAAAACTGCTGAACCGATTTTCATGAAATTTGGCACACATAGAGGGTATCTTGCATTAACATATAGGATAGTTTTTATTCCGAAAAAAAAAATATTCCAATGGGATGCCATGGGATGATTTATGTACAATAAATAGATTTTTAAGAGAGTGATTTTATAAATGAGTATTTTTTTTTTGTAGCTTTATTATAATTAACAACAGGCGTGACGAGGTAGTTTTAAATAGATTAAGAATAGGACACACCAATGTAACCCATATCCATCTTTATAACTAAGGAACCTAAAAAGAAATGCATTTTATGTAATTGTGATTTATCTGTTAAACATATTATATTGATTGAATGTCCAATTTACAATAGCGAAAGATTGAAATTAGATTTACCTAAATGTTTAATAGATTGTTTAAATAATACCGAAACAACTGTAAAATTCTTAAAACTAATTAATTTTTATAATGTTATATAGAATTAATGTTAAGAAGTCACTTAACCTTAGAGAAGACCTTAGATGTTTAAGCGACTTTAAATATTAAATAAATAAATTAAAAAAAAAAACTACATGCCGAATTACGTTGATATTTGGCACAAAATTAAAATATTTAAAATTAACAAATCACTTTTATGCCAAAGCAATTTCAGCTAGTTTTATATCCAGCTTTAAGACACGGTATAGCAGCCTGCTCCGGAAAGTTCCAAATATTCTTGTAACACACATAACCTTAAGCTGCTGAAAATAACTGCCAGGAGTATCGAGATAATTTCATTATTACGATCTTGGAAATCTCATTTAGACACAAAGCAAAACATAGTTTGATTAAAACCCGTGCTTGATATAAGAAACCCGTTTCACCCGCATGACCCACGTCCTCCACAGCGTGATGGTATAGCCTTCTTCGACAAACGAACTGATAGATTTTCTCAATTCGGACCAGGAGTCCCAGAGATTAGCGAGTTCAACTAAACAAACAAACTCTTCTTCTTTATAATACTAAAGTACTAGTAGATAAATATAAAAAACTGCTATCTAACTATTAAATTCGGCACAGGAGTGGAAAATTGTGCACAAGATGTAAGCGAGGTAAAGCTTTACGCGAGTGTAACGCTCGATCGGTTCCTGTTCCTAAATTTTTTTATCTCAATTTGCTTTTTAAGTAGTGAAGTCCAAAATAAGTGAGAAAATGATATCAAATATTTCGAAATTGTACCTCTGAGTTCCACAACAAATAGGTTATTTTAATGACAAATAATAATCTTTTGTCTCTTTTTTTGTAATAATAGAAGAAGATAATATAGATAATAATAATAACATAAGCATGGAAAATTATAAATCAGTAGCTGTGCCCCGCAGTTTCACCCGCGATTGAATTTGAAAGACGTCACTGATATTCCATATAAACTTCAACTCCCTATTTCACCCCTTTAGGGGTTGAATTTCTAAAAGTCTTATCTTAGTACTCACTTACATCATAAAAAGAACCCCAGTACCAAATGTCAACTACGCTGGGTACATTAGTTGCGGCTTTGCATTGATAGTAGTCAGTCAGGTTTGCCTTTTATTATAAACCATAAACACAAACTCTACCTGACTCTATCATAGACATAAATATTCACAGATGCAACAGACTATACAAGTCCAGTCTGTAGAGTCCATATCCATAATGCATCCGCGCATCCAAACTGCAGAATAAATCAAAACCGAACCGATCGTCGCTTTCTTCGATTTTCCTGTCCATTATTGTGTTTGTGAGCGCATATGCAAATCACATCCACACAAACATAACCCCTCTCACTCACACACGCGCGGAGAGCGAGACAAAGCACGGAATCCAGTGTTAATTTACGTACAGTTGGCAATTATAATTTTCGTATTCCGTATTCGTCCCTTTCTTTCGGCGGCATTTTTTCTTCCATCTCTTTTAGGGGTGGGGGGGGTTAAGATAAAGGCAGCGAAGACGCGCAAGATATGTAGAATTTTTTAATAAAACCCCCCGCCTCTGTGTGCGGCTAAGTGATATGGCTTGTTCTTTTTAATTTCGTTTTGCGAATCCTAGCGCAGTCCCTGGATCATCTATCATGCGTTGTTTTTTTTTTCTCTGGCACATGGCGCGTCGTTATGAAGATTCCGCATGGGATATGAATATTGATTGTTTCGACTAATGAAAGCTTGATTGGTGTTCCGTTGATGTGTCGGGGTGTTTTAATTTGCGTTACTGTGGAGTTTTATACGCTTTACGTGGATTTTTTTTTGTGTTCATATTTAGCCAAATTGTTTTAAATTAATATTATTCGTGTATATTATATGATATGATTTTTTTACAGTTTATGGAGCAGTCGGAGCCATTCTCGTGACTGTAGACGCTCGTAGCAGAAAGGAAACGGTACAACTGCCACTTTACGCCGATTTCGTGCAAGCGGGAGATCCTCCCCGGTCGTGCCGGCCCAATTCACTGCAATCCGTTGTGGCACCCTACTTGTGAAATGTAGTATATGCGTAATATTGTGATGGAGTTAAGCGGGTGTGACTGAAGATTGGTAATATCACTTACCTTTCAAAGAACAATTTCTTTCATTTAAATTGTATCGTCCAAGTAGGAAAGCAATGAGATTTTATTATTATTACTTGTTGACATAAAAATTTGAATCAAATACTCATATCGTTAAGTAATTTGAAGTCATCGACTTCAAATAGAAACGTCACAACTGTACGGAGCTCGCACGTAGAGTCACATGTGCTACGTGTCGTAGTACGGCTACGAGTCACGTTCACGTAGTCATGTGTGAAAGAATTCAACGAGCTCACATATACCTACGAGTTTTTGTATCTACTTTCAAAAATGGTAATCTATTTATTTATTGATTTATTTAATATTTCATGTACACAGGAAACTTGTGGAATAAAAATGACACATATTCTAGATATAAATAAATAGATGAAAACTTACAATATGATTATTTTATTACGGTATTAACAAAATTGAACTAACACACCTGTGTAACATTAATTGTAAATCTGTGCTGTGGAAACGCAAAAGGATAGATCTCCTTTAATAGACAGAAAACATATATATTTTCTATAAGCACTAAACAGGTAAAAGGAACATTGATGAACTTTGATGAGCATTAGAAAAAATATTTTAATTTGGGATAAATTAAGGAATTTTAATTTATCCTAAATTAATTAAGGATTTTTTTAAATTAAGGAAAATAAGGGCTAAGTTAAAAAAATGGCACTTTCTTCTTAGCACTAAATAAGAATATTATTGAATAATCAGTTTATCTTTGGCTTAATAAATGTTAGCAAGTATATTAAAGTAATATATTTGCTAACATTTGAAAGATTTGAGACCTCCTACCGGTACTAGAGCTACTTTACAATTAAAAGAAGGACAATAGTTGGATGTCAAAAAATCCAACATATCATAATACGATACAACACAATATTTTGCTTCTTTGTATAGCAAATTTTGATAAAACTAACGTTTAATATAATTAAGTGCAGCAAACTTAAGTGGTAACAGTTTTATTTTTAATAATTTATGTCCTTTTTGTGACGTTATTTTACTTAGCCTGTACATGATACTCTCTGACGCGAAATGTGCTACACGGATTTGGATAAAATTTTGTACAGATAAAGATTACGATCTGAAATAAAGTAAACTTTACTTTTTATTCCGCAAAATTTAATGCATCGCTTGTAACAGATTTCATCATCATCATCATCATCATTATTATTATCATCATCATCATCATCATCATCATTATTATTATCATTCTATTGCAATCCACTGTTGGACATAGGTCTCTCTCATAGCACGCCACTGGCCTCGAGCTTCGGTTATCCTTTCCCAGAGACTAGAGATATACGCAGATGAAACCCCGGGACACAATTAGCTATAGAATGAAAAAATAAAATGATGTGCTTGTCTGTCAAGCTAACCATGTTTAACTGGAGATCGTGGGGCTAGAATTTTACTACTACGGCCTACTCTTTATCTATGTGCGCTAATGAAAAGTTCTTTGGGATATTGGATATTGATTTTACGCAGTAGTAGGAGTGTAGTTAGTATAAAAGCACTAGCATAGTATGATATAACAGCATAGTATCAAAGTAAAATAAAATGAAAATGTATTAATAAAAAATATATAAAATTACTTTTTGAACTTCAGCGGTTAATTTTACCATCGGTCCAGCCCTAGCTTTGGACTGAGAGAAACGGGCGAATACTGGCGATCACTGGATTTAATATTGATATGTATACAGCTTATTGCATTAGAATAATTAATTATTACACAAATGTATATCGTTAATACTAATCTAAGCTAAAAAAGCCGAAAGCAAACTCTGTGGATCGATAAAATGTGATGTTGGTGATGATCATAATAATGATGATAAATATAAAGGAAATCGAATGTTCATTTTTAAGGTACTTAAGTTGCAAGAAGAGTTTTTTGGGAATCGAAACTCCGTGCAAAGCTAAATACTTTTTAATTTACACTTATTTTGTTTTTAAGTTTACAATATTGAAACTTTTTGTCCTATTCTCACTATGTAAAAACCTTTGGCTAAACTTTTTTACACCTTCTAAGATCGATTCAAGTATTCTTTTGCCATTCTTGCGTCCATTGTTTAAGCAGGGATTAAAAACAAGACAATATAGATTAAAAAACGCTCTATGGTAGAGTAAAAACCGGAGCTTTTTATCTCACGTTACCCACGTTTACGATTACCGGTCTTTGCTCTTTTATTTTTAATCTGTGGAATTTACAAGAAGTGTTTCTAATCATCGTTAAAAACTTTAATGTATTACATTTTAATGACAGAAAAAACAAGCTATCACATCTATCAGGGCGGAACGTCATCTGTCGGTGACTTGCCGCTTACACCCCCCATCACTCGGGCGTGAAGGAACGAATGAGGAGCAGAAATACCATACACAACACGCCAAACAATGTAATATCGGCTCTATGTGACTCTACGTACGGTGCACAATTGAACGTGCAATAGAAACGCATTTCGAAAGTATGAGTTTTTTATTGTAGACTCTATTTCGAGATGGTAGAGTTTAGGTTTGTTTGTAGAGTCATGGTAGATCCAGCGTGTTCTGGTCTGCGTGATGCGCGTCAAATCGTCTTCCGGCGTAGGACGTGATTTCTTAAAGAAAGCCGAATCAATGGATCACGGTGGACATTGGCCTCTTATTGTGTTAGGTATAGGAAATAACGTGGACAACCTTTTTACGTGTGAATATTTTCGTCGTCAAATCTTAGTGCACTGGCCGCTATGATTTAATAAAAAATATAATTCGAAATTTAAATAAACCACGACAACATAGACGATAAAACCTTAGATCAAAATTTGAATTAGGAATCATTTAAATGCACAATAAGTGCTGATATGAAGATGGCTTTATTTTAATTATTTTTGTTTATAATTATCAGTGTAAATACAAAATGGATTCCGTTCGGCCGAAGGCTGGACTAAGTACCTTTCATCAATTTTTAAAGACTAACGGACCGTCTCAAATACTAATTGCCTCACTAATAAATATTAGGTACAGGTAAAATTTTACACACACATATATATATACACACACGTATACATTATACATAGGTATTTAATGTAAATCTATTTTTGTATCCATATTCCGGCAAATAAAACATTTTCTTTCTTTCTTTCTTTCTTTCTTCCTATGTAATAAAGATTAGGTTTTCCAAACTCTACTTTTGCTACCCAATTCCTTTTTCTTTATTTAGTCCTATTATTTTTACATATATTTTGAAAATAGCCATCATAGATCAACAGTTCTTATATGGCTTATTCATTTACAACTATTTTACGCTACCTCTTTAGCTTAGCAAACCTCAATAATTCGATTAAATCTGAAAACAATACTTCATAAGAAGAAAAATTTTACGAAAAATGAAACATACATTCTTTAATTAATTTAAATAATAATAATTTACAAAACTAAATCCGCAGAAAAAAAACAACAACCGTATATTTCCTCGAGCTTGTGTAACTTTTAAAAAATTATTCTGTCAAATCATTCGCGCCAAATCTCGTGGGTGATTCCATTTTTAAAGTGCAAAGTGCCAGTAACCTCGGGAGTTCTTTTTAATTTCAATAGTGGGGTCGCGGGCTCAAGGTCGTCGCGCTGGGAGACAGTTTTACGATCAGCTGATATTCCGCAAAGTTGCCGGCTAAAAATACCTCCGAGAACTTTTAGGAGTGTTTAGGGAGGTTTTTTTTCTCTTTCCAGCCAGTTATTCTTGTGTAGGGTGTGTATTTTCATCTTTCCGGCAAGTATGTTTTCTTAAATTAAATGGCCAGCATTTTATTTTTATAACGCCTTTCGAATTAACTTGGCTTTTTTTAACTGTGGTTGCGTTATTTTTGTTGAAATGTGTTGTATAAAAAAACTCAAGGCCAAGATAAATATACTTTTCTAGTAAAATTTAATAGCAGTTACTACATCGTGTTTTGCAAGAGCTATTGGTTGCATCATTCTTTTTCAAACCCTCGTTGGATTTAAAAATTGATCAAGACCGGATAAAACAAAAATTCAATGCAGAGATAATATAAATAATATAGAACTTTGGATCAACACTGGATCAAATTTATAACTAAATTCGTAACCTCTCAAGCAAGTTAGGCGTGAACTGGAAAGAGAAGCGTTAAGTCGATGACCATTTTTTTAAATTTCAATTGACATATATTATGTCACGCCATTTTCATAATAGCTATCCTATTAAACAGAAAACTAATTTGTTTGAGTTGATCAATTAATTATTAACATCTGTTATATCGATGTAGTGAAAAATGCATTTTATCCCTCTTTTAACAAAAATAACCTGAGTATTGGACGGTATTATGCATTTACAAAACTCGAAAATCAATAAACTTATTGTAAACAACGTCAAGTAAAATATATAGTTTAAATTAAAGATATTGGATTTCACTATTTATTAATGACTATGTTTATGTATCATGCCTCAGCAAATAAATAAATTTATTCATTCAAAAAATTCATTAATTTACTAGCTGCTTCCCAAGTTTCACCTGCTTTTAGCGGGGTGTTATATAGTCTATTGACCTCTGCAATAAATATACTATCTAAGACTGAAACGTTTTTTAAACCGGATCAGTAGTAACTAGATTACTGCTTTCAAAATAAAAAGTAACTCTTGTAATTGGTTTATTATTTAAGAAATTCATACAATCAGAACACAACCTCTCCTTCGCCGCCGGTTAAGTTAAAAGTAAACCTAACACGGGCTATGAGTTTATATTTTAACGATGTAATGGGCAGCTGCCCCCGGGTGGGAAGGGGGGGGCGGTCATCTCCCCCGCCCTATTTTTATCTCAAGCCAAGGGCGCGTAGGGCAGGTTCGGCCGGCGGCTATTGACATTGTATTTTCAAATCTACCCACTTCTCTGCCCCAACTTTTTAATGGACAGGACGTTGAACTGGTCAGCTGTTATTGTGACGGTGCTAGCTAGCCGACGCTCGCGGGTTTGCTTGGGTTTCTTGAATCAAAGTTTTTTTTTATATTTTGTACAATATCTGACCTTCAGAATATCAGTATTTTTCTACTTTAGATGGCAAGCTTAGTCGTAAATAAGACACAGGTAACAAAAGTGAATAGCTGAACTTTGCAGCATTAGGAGGTACTTCCTGATTGTGCGGCCCAATCTAAATTCTATGAAGCATGGCACCATGTTTTACGAAAATTTTGTAAATTTGAAAAAAGAATTTGAAAGAAGAAAAGTTTGCTCAAGTACATACAAATGTACATACATTTTATTGCCGTTGACCCACCAGAATTTATAATCCAAGGGATATTTAAATATCTTTATGTACATACAAACTATGCCTCACAGTTTCACGTAAAATCGGCCCAATCAAACCATTGTTTTTTTTTTATTAAAAAATAGTTTATAGTATTCTAGAATCTGTTTGTGTGCCAAATATCACTAACCGTTTAGTTGTTTTCACATAAGCATTCCCGCAGAGTGGGGAAAAGCTAAAATACACCTTTCACTACCTTACCCAGCGGCTTCGACTTCCCTGTGGGCACCCTTCGACCCTTCCTAACGTGGCTCCTACGTCTCGGACCTTTCGGCTGCCTGCCTTTTTATGCGTGCTTCTTCCTCCTTTTTACCTTACTATACTAATATACTACACTCCTCACTACCAAGCATGGAGCGAATCACTACCGATACTAAGAGTCTGATATAGCGTTTTATGCGCGGGTTGAATCGCGCGTTGCTGATATCCTAGAGCTACATATATCGAGTTCAGGTGTGTCTATCACACGTACGAAAAACGCGCTATCGGCGTGTCAAAATCAAAATATTTTTATTCAAAATAGAATTTAAAAAATTGCTTTTTGAACGTCCAAAATTTACATCTACCACCGGTTCAACCCTAGCCCTGTCCTGAGAAGAACCGGCGAAACAAAGTCAGCGGGCTTCATTAATTTCTTCATTATACATTCTTCATTTATTTACATAAAAAAATATAATTTATATTTATTTTTGTATAGAAGTAGCCTGGGAGGAGGGTACTATTCCCAAGGTGTGGTATCTGTCATAAAATGTATTACTTTGTAATATCCCTAACCACAAAAGCGTTCCATAACTACTTTTTTAAATTTGTTGATTGAGAGTTTTTGAACACTTTCTGGGATCTTGTTGTAGAGGCGTATACATTGACCCCTAAAGGAATTCTTTACTCTGCTCTATAATATACATTTATTTAGTATAGAAGTAGCCTGGGAGGAGGGTACTATTCCCAAGGTGTGGTGTCGAGATACTCGGGTGCCGTAGCTGTGCCTCTCCTTCGCCGCCTGATCCAGAACGACGCGCGATTCTTAGCACACAAACGCTTCTTCTGACAGGGTCCAAGGCTTGGCGTTCCCTAGCCGGGATTCAAACTGACCTCTCCGGAACACGTGGGATAAAATTCATTCCTGGTCTGAGCTGTCGGGGTCCGCTTCAATCAGCTGTCTCAATTTCCATAACAAGTGGTCAATATCATATTAATATTATAAATGCGAAAGTTTGTATGTTTGTTTGTTTGTTTGTTACTCCTTGCTAAAACTGCTGAATCAATTTTCATGAAATCTGGCACATGCAGAGAGAGTAACTTGGATTAACACAGCATAGTTTTTATCCCGAAAAAATGTTCCTATGGAATCTAAATTTACGCGGGTGAAACCGCGGGGCGCGGCTAGTTTTGTAATATAATGGAGTAAACGAGACGAGACGACATCCGTCCTCCTCTCTCAATGGGACCTCAGCTTCTCACAAGCTGCACGAAACACGAGAGTATAGCCGTCATTTTGCAGCGGTATCATGTAAACGATCGTACCAGCTCAATTCTTCTTCTCTTCTTACACAATTTCAAGTGTAATTATTATTTGGCTTGACTATGTAATTTATGCAATAAACGAATAAAGACCAATGAAAAGTTCCATTATTGTAACTAACTGCTTCTCGCGGCTTCTCTCTCGTAAATTGTTCCAAGTAATCATAGATTTTCTTAACTTCTTTAATTAATATAATTCAACATGTATAATATTTGTTAAGTTCGAACTGCACCCTATGATTTACATTTAATTTACATTACACAAGGGAATTTATCCGTTTTTATTCATCATATTAAATTTTTCTAGATATTTTTTTTGTCTTTTATCAGATTATAATAGATATCTCTCAAATTTGATTCAAATCCGCCCAATACTTTTTGCTTTAACGAATAACAAAAACATTGGCATTTATAATATTAACAAGATACAAAACGGCAGTCTTGGCTTTCATTTAAAATTCCAATGTAGCAGTTTTAGCAATACTCCTGATATTGATGATGCTTGTCCGATACACAATGCATCGCAATCCCAGATGTATCTGCGCGATGTGGCTGGTTATTGAGATGACGAGCCAAAACTGCGCACGCGCCGGTCGAGGCCAATGAACCTCTATTATATCGTCTATTTATCTTTTTAATCGTCCCTCAAAATGCCGGTAAATGTATGGTAAATTGGGACCTGGCAAAAATTCCATTCCCCGCTCTCTACCCCGCACCACCCCCGATGTCGCCATATTAGTGCGGGGCTAGAGAGCATTCTTCGCATTCTTGCCAGGTCCCAACTTACCGCGTCCGTGTAGTATGTACACGCGTTGGTTGGGTCATGTAGAGCGTAACAGAAGAAAGGTTAACAAAACAGATATACACTCCAAATGTGGAGAGACATAGGTTCCGAGGAAGACCAGGACTGATGACCATGATCAGATTGATTTATATCTCGGTATAGTTCTGGGCGCTGTCTGAAGGTATCAAGAGTCTTTGCAACCAGCGTGTTTGCATGAGGAGAGTTGTGAATGTGGAGGCAAAAGAAGGTGTGGGAACCGTGATATGTGGCCTGTTCTCTTTGTCTACCCCACCAGGTAACTGTCGCAGAATTAATTCATTTTAGAAAGAGGTACTCTACACTGCATGTTTGCATGCAGCCGGATTGGGCCTGCACGACCGGGGACCACTCGCTTACACGAGACCGGCGTAAAGTGACATCTACTGTCGCCTTCCGTGCGGGGTGTAATTAACCGGAGGCCCATGGAGGTGGGAGGAGAAAAAGGGCATCGCATGTGTGGCGGATGTCTATCGGCGTCGGTAGTCATGATGGCTCCGACTGCTATTTTGCCCCCCTATATCATAAGAAAAAAAAAAA
>LUGF01050524.1:388144-399221 GCA_001625245.1 Calycopis cecrops
CCCTTTCTCCTCCCACCTCCATGGGCCAACGGCTACTTACACACCGCACGAAACTCGACAGCACAGCTGTCACTTCACGCCGGTCTCGTGTAAGCGAGAGGTACCTCCCCGGTCGTGCCGGCCCAATTAGGCTGCATGCAAGCATACAGCGTGGCACTACCTATTGCGTTGCTTATGCGGATGTTCGTGGGCGTTGATAGTCAACAACAGGCTGCATATATGTAAACGAGCAACCGGACTTTTGTTGACTTAAAACTATGTTTATAATAAAGTAAAAATGGTTTTTAATAATAGATAGTGCCACCCTGCATGTTTGCATGCAGATGAATTGGGCTGGCTCGACCGGGGAGGTACCTCTACACTAGACTGGCGTAATGAGACAGCTGTGCTGTCACGTTTCGCTCGGTGTGGAAGTAGTCGATGGCCAATGGAGAGAGAAAGAGCAGAGGCGGACAACGCTCATATGCCCCGTTATACTAAAAAAATCAGAGGTAACTGCTCACCCAAGTCAAAGTGGTAGTATCGCATCACTCACCGCCTTAAATACGCCATCTCTTGTGCGGTTTGCGAGTTTCCGGTGGACTATAGCTAAGGGAAAAGGAGATCAACCTGTACGTATAACAATAACGTGGTCACTTCTTACCATTGATTTCCATCACCAGCCGGAACACGTCTACAGCTGGAGATAGCTCGCCCACAAATTTCACCACAAGTTTATTGTGCCGGTATTTGCAAGTCCTCAACGTAACACTGGCATGAAGCGAAAGAAAAAACCCTAAAATATATTTCTCGGTTGCGGAGCATGCTGACGTCACTGCATTCTAATGGCGGATTGATTACGAACGACCAGATGCCGTTATAAATAATATTGACGTAATTAACTGATATTGTTATCTGCACAGACACGTTTCCTCCTACTCACAAGTCACAGCACAGGTTCATACAAAGTAACACGCCAGGTAGGGTTGTCTCCTACTAATATTATAAATGCTAAAGTTATTCTTGCAATCAAAAACTACTTGAATTTGGCCGTAATACCGTTTAATTAATTCGATCCTCATTATTATGGAACTGTATTTAATTGAATTAACTAATATAAAAGTGTGATACGTTAAAAAAATAGAATATTGCATGCTCTAGAAAATTGTAATATTTGTTACGGTAAATTTTCAGAATATACCCGACTTATTTATTAAAATTTTGCATTTTATATATTGTTTTTGTGCCTGGATATTCTTTGCGTGTTATTTGTTTTATTTCATTAAGCTCCTTTATATATCTTAAATATCATTCAAATATATACCATATCATATCATATAATACATATCATTAAAATTTCTGAAAAATACACATGAGTTTTGATACCAGATCTCAACTGATTATTTATATACATACATTACAAAGTTTGATTCACATAATCCCTAAACGTTCACACACTACCAATTTAAATGTTCCTCCAGTTTATTTTTTTTTTCTTCTCGACAACCCTATCAAAGCTCAGCCTATTTTGTATACATTTTAAAGGCATTCTGCGACAATAAACACGTGCTCGGACTTTTGTTTCGGCACAATTTTACTAACAGGCCTCATACGTGCATTCTACGAGAACAATGTGACCTAAAATAGGGTTCCGTTGTGAGTGGTTAAAATCGCTAAAATGTTCATAACGATAAAACTATTTTGACTGATTTTATTGTGATTACAATTTAATAATTATGGCGTTTCAGATAGCCTATCTACTAAATACTAGATATAGATACCATGACAAAATTCGTTAGTTTTATCGCAGTGGGTTTAATTGCTCGCAAAATCTTAAATTGCAACTTAACCGATGACGCCGTTGAGGATATTTACCCTTTAACCATACCTTTAAGACCATCATAGAGAAAAAAAAAGAAGGAAAGCGAGGCAGAGGAGTACCGAGCCCAGTTTTACAGACCAGAGAAGAAAAATGTCATGTCTTCGCCACAGACAAGAGCGTAGCTCTTAAATTAACGGTGATCCATCATATCTAAGAAAGCAATATTAGATCATTCGTCTACTCTTTTCACACAGTTCTACAATACAAAATGCGTGCATATAATATGTACATACGTATTAAAACTCACAGGCTACTTATGTGTGGTGACAAACAGTCAATTAAATAACATCTCTTTTAGTGAGGTCTAAGTTGTAGTAGTCCGACTACGCCAATAATTTTGTAAGCTAACTCCAAATCTTAACCATTTATATATGTTTAGTAGCCAGTCCTGTGAATCTGTGAATTTTTTTACGGAACCCAAGTTGTGATAATCGGTTTCACGCATGTACATTTGCGGTACACAGGATCTTTATTTGAACCTTTACGACCAGCAATATGTAACCAGCCCTTACGGTGTAGGTAGACCTTTTTAAGTATTAAAATACACACTTTGCTTTTACCTGCTAATTATTATAAGGTGTTTTTTTTTTGAACAAGAAAACTTCAAGAAATGTTGTATCTGCTCTTTTAATTTTTATCACTAAATACTATTACTTCGTAGTTAAGACGTAGATGACTATTACGTAAAAACCTTGACGTATTTAATCTGAGTAACAAAGACATTTGTAAGGGCCACTGATATAGCTAAATTGTAGATGAACCTAAAGGACTACAAGGTGCCTCCTTCTACGCTGGTACGAATATAAGCACGGCGTGATGTTGTGGCTACACTATCATGCTTCGTATGGTACAAATCGTAGGGTTTGCCAGAGTCCGTAGCGAACTTGAGATGACTGCATTGTATCTGTGAAACCTTTAGCTGTTCTGGTGTTTAAATAAATAAATAATGCTTTATTGCACACCAAAACAAAAAAAAAATATTCTCACAATGTAGATTGTATAAAATAAAATGCACAATAGGCGGCCTTATCGCTTTAAAGCGATATCTTCCAGGCAACCATCACTTTAAAGATGTATTGCTTAGATTGATAGGCATGCAAAAATAACGTAACTAATTTTAATCAATAAAAACTAAACTTATATTAATAACAAATAAGTATATCAAATACATATTGTGGAAACCGAATACTAGCGAGAGCGAGAAAAAAAATAAAAAAAGAAAATAAGAAGAGAAGAAGACAACTGACAAGTTCAAAGTAATAAAATGACACTAACAGCGAGGACAATGATAATTAAGAAAATAGAAATAAACATTTTAATTTTAAAAGCTACGGAGGTGGTGTTTATTACAAAAGTAATCCCTAGTTCTTTTTAATTTTCGAATTTCTATAAATAATGACAAATCGAACGTCCAAGATCTATATCCAGCCAATATCTTTTCTGTGTCTAATAATTATTCTTTTTAAATTTCGAATCTCACCAAATAAAACTATATCGCCACTAGCAACTCGTATTAATTCTAATATATTTTACCAACGCAATAATATATTTTAATACGGTCATAAATTAAACTAATACACGTACAGTGACCCAATAAGGTCGCCATATTGCGTGTGCACACATGACCTCAAGACACAAAAGCTGAAGAAAATGCTAATGGCAGATCCTTATCCAACCCTTAACGTGACTCGGACCACGCATACACCAAAATTTCCCTTGATACTATCAGATAACAAACACCCAAGTTAAAATTGGCCCCCGCCGCGAGTAGGTCTCCAGTCGAGCCAGGTCGTGTTATGCTGGGCGAAAAGGCATGCGAACACTTGAAATATGTGTAGTGACGTCACATTTATGTCAGCCAATCCATTAACTCTTATCTGGACTTCCGAAATCGTGTTAGGAAAGTATGTTTTATGGCGGCCTAACATGACACAGCAATTGGAGCACATACGCCTAATTATACATTATGGGGGCAGTTAAGACCTCGCGCACTAGTTGTGAGCATGCTCCAATAGACGACAGGTTTATTTTTATGGTATAACTGGACAAACGAGCAGTTGAATCCATTTTCATGACTACGACATGACATCCGTATAGTTTTCACAGATGCGTTGCCATTCTTCCGCCTCCCGCCCCCACGGGCCACCGGCTACTTACATAACGATGAAGAGAATGTTTATGTGAACGCAATAAAAGAATCAGAAACCATAGGTCCCATTTTTCCAGTTTTCATGGAAGAAAGTCAATAGGCTATATCCCAAACTAAGAGGAGTACGCGGATCATTATTAGAGCGAGTATTAAAATTAGCAGATCCTCGTGGTTTCCATCGATTAGAGCATTGGTTCTTAAGCGGTGGTCCACGGACCACTAGTGGTCCCTGGAAGCTTCTCAAGTGGTCCGCGAACCATGCCAAAAATAATTGACAAGAGTCAACACAACTTTACCCGAGCGCGTCATGTCAACAACATTACTACCTCCAGATCAATAAAGCAACTGGGTGGTCCGCGGCGTTACCAAAATTTTGCCAAATGGTCCCTCAGGATTAAAAGGTTAAAAAAAGCCACTGGATTAGAGTGAAACCACGAGCTCATTTTAATTACAATCCGAAGTCAGGAAGCTGGTAGTGTTACATTACCGTACATCGAAGGGCACGATAAACCGTCGGAACTGGCCCTTATTTCTCCGATCGTGTCACATTGGAAGGGAATAGAGTAGGTACTTTTGTCTCTATAGTGATTAGTGCCCTCCTCCCAAGCTGTTTCAGTACCATAATTATTGTAAATTCATAAATTTTAAATCATTTATAATATGCAAATATCTTTGTATTTTTTTAATTTTTTTACTTTTATATCTCATCACATCATGATACCCGGTGAGTTTGTTTCGCCGGTTCTTCTCGTGAAACAGTCATGGTGGCGCGTTTTGTGCGGTGGGGGAGGGCAACGCATCTATATGATGTTGGTAGTCACTAACGAGCACCGACTGATCCTACATGCTACAAAAATAGTATTAATAATTGAACATCTCTGGACTTTACACACCACGTTAGCCTAGCCCCGTGCTAAGTACCGTAAGGACTTGTGTTACGGGGACTAGACAACGGAAACATATTTTTTTTTATATCATAGGAGGCAAACGAGCAGTTAGGTCACCTGACGTAAAGTGAACACCAACGCCCACAGACATCCGTAACACCAGAGGTCTAACAGATGCGTTGCCGACCTTTGAGGAAAGAATAAGCTCTTTTCTTGATTAAATTTATGATTTTTATTATTGAAATACATATAATACACAGATAAACATCCAAGGCCAAGGCGGGATTCGAACCCGCGACCCCTGGCGCAACATGCTTTTTTTTGTGACGCAAATAAAATGCATTTATGCACCTTCCAACCAGCCCTGGGTGAGCTGGAAAGGTGTGTCGGACTCGGCACTAGACGCGTGCCCCTACCGACTAAAAAACCTGCGAAAGCCCTCGGCCGTTGTGGCGAGGGGTATCCTGGATCTATCAGCAACAGGATACCCCAGTGACTGGCCGGTTCCCTTTGAAGGACCGGTCTTCATCACGAAAGAGGTCACTCCGGCTATTAAAGCGACCCCGACGACTTGGTAGCCTTATGGGGTCAGAAGCCCATCCTCGAACCCCGGTCGCCTCTTTTCATGGTAGAAGACGCTGTAAATAGCGCCTTCTGCGAGCTCCTACGCGATTCCTAATCAAGCCTTCACCCAACGCAACATGCTCCACTTATCCGAGCCCTGTACCGTTATACCTGTATCGTTATATCGTTTGTTATCTTAGGTTGGCGCCGAAATTGCCACTAACTGGGTCGGTACCTCTCGCGGACATGTTACCTTAAATTGAAAGCTATGATATGGCGCATCGTGCGGTTTGAGAGTGTATTAGTGATGGTGAGAAGAAGATCTACTTCTCTGTGTAGCGACCAAATGGCTTACATTGCTCACTTGCTGCGCCCCGCTGTTTCACTCGCGTAAATTTCGATCCCGTGAAAAAAATAAAATCATCCCATGGCATCCCATTGGAACATTTTTTTCGGGATAAAAACAATTCTATGTGCTAATCCAATTAATGTGTGTGCCAAATTTCATGAAAATCGGATAAGCAGTTTTTGCGTGATGCAGTAAGAAACGAACAAACAAACATACAAACTTTCACATTTATAATATGTTCGTTATAAAAAAATTGCGAGCGAATCTCAGAGCTAAAGTCAAAAAAGCAATATCAGCCTAGCTTAAATATTATTCTAATTACTTCTTCCATGTGCCCAAAGCGAGCGGTTTTTATATTTTGTGTAATAATTCCAAATATGTGTGACTCAGCAGGACGCCAGCAATAAAACTGAGTACACACAAGCAATAAACCGTACTCAAATTGTTTGCTATTAAAGCAATGCAGGTAAGTTCTTTTGTTTAAAAGGTAACAAAGTAGTTTTTTTGTTCTTTCGTCTCGCCGAAACTGATTACTTGTTATGTATGTGGACGTTTTTTTCCTCGAAATATTAGGCGGTTCGGAGAAAAAGTTCTTATGAATGAGTTTTAGAAGTTTTTTTGAGGCGAACATGCGTCTCACAGAGTCACAGCGACGAATATTGCTAGAAATATGTAAAATCGCCAATACCTATAGATAAGTATTTCGAATACTTGTTAATTTGGAATTTAGCTGTGCATTGTTGTTTTAGTAAGTGGTAGCGTCATGCTGCACGCATGCAGCTGAATTGGGCCGGCATGACCAAGGGGGAACTCTCGCTTACACGATACTGGCCGCGGCATAAGCAGCTGTGCTGTCTTTAAGTATCCGGTGGCCCATGGAGGGGAGAGGAGGAAGGAAGGCTACGCAACTGTATAACCTCCATGCGGATACGGCGATAGTAGTCATTAATTGGCTCCGGCTGCTCATTTGCCCTTATAATATTATAAAAAATATAATAATACAGAGGCTCGCAGCAAATTCATTCATCATGATCAAATAATGGAGCCCTATATGCTCACGGGTCTCTCTGACCGAGTCCTCTTATGGGTGGGAAAATTTTACCGTCTACTTAAAAGCATAACGCCATAATATTAGAAAAACCATGACATATGATACACCCATGAACATAAATTCCGTGACAAGAGGGTTCCAAAGCTGTACCCTCAAAAGGAAAAGGTCAACCAACTCCCCTGACCTCTGAGAATTACTGGCGAAAACTCATACAACAAGATATAAAGCATTTATTTTATTTTGTCTATAGCTTCTTTTTATACCTTTAATTCACATGTCTTCGTCATTTACATCTTTACTTTTCAAACTATATGTATATACTTAATATAATATTAATAAATTAAATTAAAATAAAATTCATAAAAAATAAAATATGTATCTTTACACTTAATAAAACAGTAAAATTCATGTGTCTGTACATATCTGCGTCTGCATATATTTACGAAAAACTTATTGGGGGCGATGTTAAAATAGTAGGTATTAGAACGTCTGTAAGTACGTCAGTTTGTACGCTACGCGAACGAAGTCGCGGGCATCAGCTATTTATAAATATATAACGATCTCGGTATTTCACCTACCACTTGAATCTTATAGGCAAATGTTCAACTCGAAACCCAACTAAGCTAATTAATAAAAGTATTTAGCCTCCTAATTAATGTGCAAAAAAATACCAACTTGCCACCGTCTGCAGACAAATTTCCAAAACGAATGCCTCACGAGCGGGGAACGTAATTCGTAATTAACAATCATGCGGAGTACTAGCCGTAATGCGGGGAGGCCATTGAAAATTTCGGTGCTTATCAGCCACAAAATTAAACTTTTATTTTGAGCGCCCCGAGCGAGTCTCGTGTGCCTTACCATAGAGCTAAATTCCAAATTTAAAATATATTTTAATGTTGGCAGCGAATTTGAATTTTAAAATGTTTTTCGAATTTGGAAGCTTTAAATTTTGAATTAAGATTCGGGATTTGAATTTCGAATGGTTTTAAAATATTGCGAATAAAGCATAGTGTGGACCGTTTTGTTGGCTTTCTCGTTCGAGTTCCATTGCGCGTTTATAAGGAATCCTAATCCTTAATTGCTCCTTTAGTATTCATAGAAAACACTCCAATAGCGCTTTTTGCATTATTAATTTTAATATTTGCCGCTATTTACCTTGTGATATGTATATGGATATTTGAGCACATAATATCTACTGTAAATGTCATATGGTACCATGTTAAATCCCCCATATACGTCTTGTAAATCGATATCAAACTAAATTACAACTGAGACTAAAATAGAATTGAATATTTATGTCCCTATTGAATTTAGTTTTGAGAAATACCGTTGATTGACATACACTATAGATTCGTGGTTTTGATTGGGTTCAATGAAATATTAGCTCTAAATATGCCCTTCTTATTTTGATTCTAATCATTATACAGATAATAAATTTCTTATGTTGACACATTTATCTTAGACCCTTTTATCAAAAACAAGAAACTCGTTACATATATACTTGTGTGTCCCATGCATGCAGTCTTATTAGTACAAAATATGATATGCCGTGTCTAGGAGATTCCTTGTCCCGGACGCGGCGCACGCTAGCTGATATACGGCGAGTATTTCGGCCGTGTGTTCTCACACCGCACACGTACTGATACACATCTGATTCATTACCGTCTATCTAGACCCGTACGTGTATCACGTGATGCGGAGTAAGTCGGAGTAAGCAGGAAGGTATAGAGTTGACCTGAAAAATCAGTAGAGGTGGACACGGTAGCAAAGAAAACTTCATTTTGGAGATAAGTTTTTGAAAATTTTACACGAAGAATGGCAATAATTCCTTCACTATACGTGCCTAGGGTTGACAGATGGGCGGAATTGTTCTGACATTTTGTGTGATCTCCTGAGTCCCGATTAAAATAATGTGTCATCGAAACATATAGGTATTTAAAAGAAATGCGGTATAAGAGTGTCTGTCTTACAATAAAGGTGCAAATTCAATCAAAAGAAATATTAGTAGTGTTTATTTTTTCTCCCTATTATCGTTTTTTTCGTCGTTTTTTTTTTTTAAATTCTGTCCAGACATTTCCATCTGATCTAGATCTTTCATCTGGTAACCCTAACCAACAGTGACACCCCCTTTAAATGTAAATCAAAATACTTAAGTATTTACTAGGAGATCAAAAATATGCTATTCTGGACCGCAATCGATATCTG
Organism: Calycopis cecrops; assembly: GCA_001625245.1. NCBI lineage: Eukaryota > Metazoa > Arthropoda > Insecta > Lepidoptera > Lycaenidae > Calycopis > Calycopis cecrops. The sequence continues at coordinate 397,211 of LUGF01050524.1, forward strand.
TGGGAAATTTTATCAAAATCCATGTAGCTTGTGAAATTGTTTGTTTGTTGTTATAATTTATAACACACGTTTGTAACAAACTTTCGTATATATAAATAGGATTTCGTCATGCCAGAAAGGTGTAGACACACATAGGCCTACCATTAGTCATAGTACACATAGATAAACACAATCAACACATATTTTCTGTCAATGTGTGTCATAAACTTGTTATTGAGTCAGGAATGTTATTGTTGTGTGTGTTACGAGTACCTAGTAAAGGAAAATAGCAGTGCTTCTTCTAGCTATCAGTTAGATAACTTACATAGCCTAAGGTCATCAGTATATCCACATTCTGGCCATGATAATAATGATTAAATTAGCTATTATAAATATATTTGGATCCTTCCCTCTCTCATTTGTGGGAGAGGGAAGGCTCGGTCTCTCTTTCGAACCTAGTCTCGTCCGCGCCCTCATAGGAAACCTTAGAAGGAAAAAAGAATTATCTTCGCTTCCACAGCATAAGTTCCAATCCAATTTTTATCACAGCCTCGTTGTGACGTCACTGACGCCAGATATTACGACCTGGTTGCGTTATGTGCGTGACTCGCACAAAATTCAAACTTTATAACAATTTTGTAAACAGAAAAAATCGGAGTTTAATTCCGATGGGTCTGCGTGACCGTTCCGATTGGCAGTTGAAATATGTTATTAAGTTCTCGGGTTAATAAGAACGTCACCATGTCAACTTGGTTTCTGCAGATTATATCGTGATTACACTCAAGTTACTATTAAACTGCCAAGTAGCTAATCGATACTTAGCTCTTAAGTACCTCACTAATGTTTTATATTACCTGTTACCTGTGGAACCACACTTCGTAATTTATTAGACAGAGGTAAGTTAGTAGGTTAATCGGGACTCCAATTGGGATCTATGAAGCTGACCAAAGTGTGATGATTTAAAATTTAATATTCATAGACATCCGCATAGAGGCTATACAGGTGCGCCGCCCTCCTTTCTCCTCCCACATTCACGGGCCACCGGCTACTTACACACTGCACGAAACACGACAGCACAGCTGTCACTTCACGCCGATCTCGTGTAAGCGAGAGGTACCTCCCCGGTCGTGCCGGCCCAATTTGGCTGGAAGCATGCAGTGTTGCACTATCTCTTCCTAAAAATCCTAGTATGTAAGAATAAAAGTGCCTAAAAGTCGTTAAAACCAAAGATCTAAAGCCTCATAATGATTTCTTAAGTTTACGCAAATGTCCAGCACAGTCCACCCGTTACCATGGTTACTGTGAAGCTTCTGACGCCAGCTTGTAAAATACTTAAATAAGCCGCGAGAAAATCCGCTAGAATAGTTTAATTACAATCGAAAACCTCACTGAAACCACAGGTTGAGTGGTCTTGTAACGTCAACAGACCAAACCCAGACCCTTGCCTAGGGTTGCCATCTCAAAAATGTGTCAACCAGGACAAGACACGTAAAAACCCCGGATTTCGAAGCTTCCTACCCGGACGTTAGAAAATATAATTTTTTATAAGATACTCAGAAGAATAAAATATAGTTTTGATGGTCATAAATCAATTATTATTTATTTTAATGCTATTTTTAAACAAACGACGAACATTTAAAAAATATTTCCAGTGAAGTTTTTACAAAAACATTTCTTCCAAAACTTAAAATTTTTAGTCTCAATTTTTTTTAATAAAATAAAAAATGGACTACACATAAAACCCCGCCCGGACGCTCCCCGGACGCCCTCTAAACTAGGACAAATCCGGGGAAACCCGGACGGATGGCAACCCTACCCTTGCCTAGCAGTAGTGCGTATCACGGTCAAATAATCATCAATTATAACATTCTTAACCTCAAGGTTCGTATTAAAATTTGGGCGCCATTGCCTCCCAGAGCAGGAAACAAACAGTACACGTAAAGTAGCATGTTACAACCCCCATCGCGAAAGTTAGCGCAAGTTGGGAACTAATCTAAGTGCTCGCGAGCTGGCAGACAAGTGTCGGCGGGAG
>LUGF01050524.1:399236-423800 GCA_001625245.1 Calycopis cecrops
GGGAGTTTTTTTTTTTTTTTCACTTCCCGCCTTCGCCGAACGTTGTGCCAGTGATATGAACGTTACATGCATCACTGTTACACAGAGCAGCCTCTCACAGGTGTTGTTTGATTTGTTAATTATTATTATTTAAAAAGTGTATGCTTTAGATCACTCAAATTCATTTCCGTAGTTACAATGACATAACATGCCATATGATATTTATTTTTTAAATAAAAAAAAAGTTTCACTTAAATCGAATTTAAATTTTGAATTTGAATGACAACTTTTATTAGCCTACTAACCCCAACTACGTCGCCTAATATGTGACTTTTGTAACGTTCTGGCAAGCTTACTGCCCATACGCGCATATAGAAATTTTACTTCAAAAAGACAATTAAGTAGGTTGTCTAATAGTATACCTAAATTAATAGGCTGATAAAACTTATTGTTAGAATCGGCCCGCGATTTCACCCGCGTAGGTTTAGTTTTATGGAGACATCACATTGAAAAGTTAAAAAATAATATACGATCGATTCTCAGATATAACTATTAAATTTGCTAATATACCTACATATAAAATTACATAAATAATAGATTTAACAGTTTTATTTGAGTTACAAAAACGTAACTCAACCAAAACTGTTAAACTGTTTATTTATGTAATTTTATATGTAACTAGCTGTGCCCCGCGATTTCACCAGCGTTTCATTTCCGAGAAATCCATATTAACTTCAACACCCTATTTCACCCCCTTAGGGGTTGAATTTCTAAAAATCCTTTCTTAGCGGATGCCAACATGGTAATATCTACCTGCATGCCAAATTTCAGCTTGATCCGTCTAGTGGTTTGGGCTGTGCGTTGATAGATGGCTATGTCACGTTTGAGTTTTATATACATAGATTTATAGTCTAATTTTATATATTATATTATAGCTTCATATTTTTACTATCTCACACAATGAATGTTTTGTGGTACACTTTACTAAAGAACAATCACCTCTTTAGGTTTCGGCTTAAACAATGTAATTTTAATATACGTCTAGCTTTGCTATATTTTGTAATGAAAAAAGTCTAAAAATAATCCCGAGCCTGCTAAGATAGACTTCAAAATAGAGTAGACCAATGATTAAAATATTACCTATATTAAATACGCGGGACCTGAAATAGTAACTATTAAATAAAATAATCTCTGTGTGTGGCTACTCTGCGCCACACTCAAGACATGCTGGCGTCTGTTCGGAGCATTCATTTTTCTCAGCCCGTCGCCTCGTGTTCTCGAGGTAAGGATCAGCGGACAAACAGTCGGCACCCCGCCTGCGCAACTATCATCACGCCGCTCGCGTCTGGCTTTCTTCTACAAACCTTTTTGTACAAATTGTAATTTGGTCCAATACATTTTTTTATATAACTTGAGGGCAAATTACACTTAATAGTTTGCCTCCCCAACAGACAAACGGACGAAACTTGACTAAAGATTGTGATCAATTCTCTGGATATTTACTGTATGGCGATGATTTACTGGAAGTGCTGTTACTGGAATATCAATGAGAAAAGGCTAGGTAGTAATAGTATTTGGTATCTCGTTTTATGAACCTCTGTGTAGATATATAAAAATTTCGTGTCACTTATATTTGTCCGGCCTAAAATATAAGATAAATTATTACACCACGATTAATGACAGAAATATTTTTTTCACAGTAACTTGTAGCCCGGTCAGGCAGGAGCTACATAAAGGTCCTGACACAGCCGGAGGTAGAGATCGGGCTGAAATTGGGTACCTACGTCCTTCTGACTTTGGTACCTACTTACTACGGTAGCCTTTGGTAGGTTGGTTTTAAGCTTGCGATCGGTCATTGCAGTCTTCAATGAACGACGGACTTAAAGCGGCGAGCGATAATGAGAAGAGGTATAGCGAGAATCGACGTCCGAGTAATAAACCACTCTAACGGTTAAGAATATTGGACAAGTCGTAATATTTCACATGCAATATAGTTTAATAAAATGTATGGTCTCAGGGCTGTAGAAAGAATTTTTTTTTATGATATAGGAGGGCAAACGAGCAGCCGGAGCCATTTTCATGACTACCGACGCCCACAAACATCCGTATAGAGGCTATATAGATGCGCTGCCCTCCTTTCTCCTCCCACCGGCATGGGCCACCGGCTACTTACACACCGCACAAAACGCGACAGCACAGCTGTCACTTTACGCGAGTCTCGTGTAAGCGAGAGGTACCTCCACGGTCGTGCCGGCCCAATTCGACTGCATGCAAGCATGCTGTGTGGCAGTACCTCTTACAAAATTTTTGTCTATTTCATCCCTAAAGGGGAAAATTAGGGTTGACCGTTTGTATTAATTACGTGTGATACCGTTGGGCGCTACTAGTCGTGTAGTATATCGATCAAGTGGTCGCGTGAGTGTCAGCATGTGCGTTTGTGCCGAGATAACATCTGACCTCGCCACTCCACTTGTTAACATGTTTATTTGTTCACGAAAAACTCCACAACTGTAATAAATACACCGACACAATTGTTATACCTACTGACGGGTTGCCCTCTTTTACCCTGCCACTAAATGGACCTCGTAAACAGTAGCGTAACTTTTTTTTTTATGGTATAGGGGGGCAAACGAGCAGTCGGAGCCATTTTCATGACTATCGACGCCCATAGACATCCGTATAGAAACTATACAGATGCGCTGCTCTCCTTTCTCATCACACCTCCATAGGCCACCGGGTACTTACACACCGCACGAAACGCGACAACACAGCTGTCACTACACGCCGGTTTCGTGTAAGCGAGAGGTACCTCCCCGGTCGTGCCGGCCCATTCGGCTGCATGCAAGCACACAGTGTGGCACTACCTCTTACTAACTATACCTCTCGAGGCCCGTGGTAAATTCAACGAATGGGGCCCCCAACATAAAGTAGCTTTTTTGAAGTAAACCTACTATACGCGCTGACATAAGGAACCAGCTGGCGAAAGCGTTACAAAATTCATACATGGGGCGAGGTCAATGTAAGTTGTCATTCAAATTCAAATTCAAATTCGATTTCAGTGAAACTAAAAAATAAATATCATATGTCATTTCATTGTAACTACGGTAATGAAAATCGACAATTAAATTTTACTTCAGTTGTGTCTGTGGTCTAAAGCACACACTTTTTTTTACTAAATGTGTAATATAAAATATTGGGAGTAGAGATTCTCCTCTCACCGGGGGCCCCTTTCGGTTGGAGGCCCCTTTCGGTTGGGGGCCATGGCATTTTGCCCACCTGCCACATTGTAGTTACGCCACTGCACAACTGCACGAATCGCGACAGTACAGCTAGCACTTTGAAGCAGTTTCATTTATCAGGCCAAATCATAATTACCTATGCCTAAGTATATCATAGAATAAGACTAAAAACTATACCTAAGGTAGGTATCAAACAAGAAGATCATCAAGAAGATGCTACGTATCAAAGTAGGTAAAAATGGTTGAATGAAATAAATATAAATATAAATACAAATATCTGTGAACTTAAAACACCACGTTAGCCTAGCCCCGTGCTAAGTACCGTAAGGACTTGTGTTACGGGCACTAGACAACGGAATATATTTAATATGTTTTATAAATTTAAGAAATTTTATTTATTTAAGATTTTTATTATAGAAATACATATAATGCATATATAAACATCCATGAGCAAGGCGGGATTCGAACCCGCGACCCCTGGCGCAACATGCTCCACTTATCTCTTTACCACTGCGCCAGCCTGATGGTCGTCAAAATGAAGTACGAATGAAGTAATTCTAAGAGGTGATTCCGTACTGAATTGTACCGAAGAACCAAGTAGGTAGGCCAAGAATACCACCACCAAGTAAAAGCTACAATGTCTTGTTTCGTGCGGTTGGTAAGAAGTCGCTGGTCTTTTGTGTAAGAAAGAAATCAGGCAAAACACTGAATAACAATAATGATTTATGCGCGCTTGTATATGAGCGACAATACTAATTAAGATCCCGACTAATTATATACCCCCTTATTAACAAACAAGGATTAACTTTATTCAAACATTAACCTGGTATTAAACTGACATCAGTCAAATTCAATACTGTTTATCCCCCTTATTAATAAACATAGAATAACTTTATCAAAGTAATAACCTAGTAATAAACTGACATCTGTCAAATTCCATATTAAAAAACACATAAAAAGTATGGAATTTGACAGATGTCAGTTTATTACTAGGTTATTACTTTGATAAAGTTACTCTATGTTTATTAATAAGGGGGTATGTGTTTAATAATATTATGGAATTTGACAGAGGTCAGTTTAATACTAGATTAATGCTTGGATAAAGTTAATCTATGTTTGTTAATAAGGGGGTTACAGTTTACACGCTTTTACTATATTTTATAACAGGTAGATATATAATAGAGAGACCCACAAGGAGAGAATATCTGTATTAGATAGGTAGGTAGGTACGTACCTATACATAATGAAACTTGTTTACCTAATCAATGTTCGTTCTATAATCATGCGTGTGGATCACCAATAATTGTCTTTACTCCCTAGGTATCTACCCCTCTACCCAATCCTAGGACACGGCAAGACCAATTTTCATGAAATTTTCGGGTACCCACACCGGGTAGGTCTGAGTATCGGCCAACATCTATTTTTCATACGTAATTTCAACCCGAGTGAAACCGCGGAGCGCGGCTTGTATTTAATTTTAAAGCCCCATTCACATGCAAACAGCTTAATCCATTTCTACCGAGATAAGTTATTATCTGGGATCATTTTTATTTCACCTAATAAACAAATACAACAAGCATTAGATGCTCCTATCACTAGTGCCATTATTTATATTCCTGCCCATTAATACGCGAAGTAAAAACTTTGGATCCCTTTTCACGAAAATTGCTAGGACGGAGAAGTATGAAATTTGGCACACTTATAATGTGCAAAACCTAGCTACAAAACCTACATATGTGTAAAAGATGTGCAGAAACCTAAAACATTAAAACAACATGCATTCATTCTATTATTTTAATTAAATAAAACTCTCAAGACCCAAACTACTTTAAGCACACAAAGCTTCAATTAATTTAATACACAACACTAAACACCTGCTCGTTTGCCCCCTATATTATAAAAAAAACTTATTGATTACCGTAGTGACAATGACATATTGTCACATGATAATTATTGAGTAAGTTAGTAGTACGCTGTAATTACAAAGTCACATTGATCGAATTTCGATCTACGGCGACCACTAGTACATCTAGATATACCAACAAGGAAGGTACAGTACCTACTGTCCTTTCAGCATAGGATCGTCTGAAACTCAAGAATCGCACAAAATTCGCGTAGCTTTAGATTGATATATCCTAATAGGGGCTCGCTCGTAAGTAGTATGGAAGAGTAGTAGAAAATATTTTATTAAAAGTTTTAATAATTATATTTTATGTTTAGTATGTACCTATCATAAATTCAAAATGCTTTGTGGTAGAATTTCTCCGAAACGGCTCGACCGATATTTATAAAATTTTTGTGTTCGGTAGCTCTGAGAATAAATCTTAACATATTTCACCGAAACAGACGTTTCTAAGGGATTGAGACATACAAGTGAAACCGCAGGACGCAATTAGTTACTTATATATTTCGTAATATTAATTAAAATTAAAAAAAAACAACCTACACGTCCTTCCCAGTTCCACAGCTCGACCTTGACAGAAGTTCCTCTGACCTTTCGTATTTAAACTTCTTTTAACAAACGATATAACAGATAATACAAAATTTCTAATCTTAAAAAGGCCCCGATTTTATGTATCTTTCTTTCTTTTTCTTTCCTTAAATTTGCAATGCTCCGTCGTACCAAGAAAGCTAATAAATGTAAAAATAACTTCATGTCCGACCTTGACCGGAGCGAAGTTTAATAAATTTCTGTCATGTTTCTTCTGTCCATTCTTTACTACTTCGTAAAAATACTGTTCACGCTGAAGTATTTACAAATGCCGCGAAAACAATTGACATTTGTTTTTTTTTATTCCGCCACACCCGCCAAAGAATTAAAAGAGAAAAGTTCACGAATTTCAATGTGAAGTTAAACGTACCCAGTATATCAAAACGAACTAACAAAACGTTGATTACGCCGATAACGAAAACGCAAACGTAAACACGTACCGACTCGTATTTTCGTAACGTAATCCACGTCATACTTTTTTCTTCAATAAAAGTTTCTCAATAACCATCGAAGTACATGTAGGTAAAGTGTGTTATTGTACCGAATAGGTATTGGAAAAATTACATAATGTGGAGTAGGCGTCACGCATGACATATGTAGGTGTGTGCGTGTGTGTGACGTGTGCACGCGTGTGTGCGCAGGGCGGAGCCGGAGGCGGGCCCNCGCCACTCGGGCCCAGGCCCTCGGCGCTCGCGTACCTCCGCGGCCGTCACTCCGCGCCCAGCGCTCCGCCGCGCCACACGTGACTGTGCAGTGACTTTGAGTGATGCTAGCGCTCTCCGAGCGAGCCGAGCGAAAGGGTTGAGGCGGAGCCGCGCAAGCGCCCGCCGCGCGACTTCTCACACGCGGTCACACTACCCGCAGCGATGGACGACAAGCCCAGCGAGGAGCACTACAGCCTGCGCTGGAACAACCACCAGGCGCACCTGCTGCGAGCCTTCGAGGCGCTGCTGCACGCTGAGACCCTGGTAGACGTGACCCTGGTGTGCGCCGAGCGCCGCGTCCGCGCCCACAAGGTGCTGCTCGGCGCCTGCAGCCCGCTGTTCCGGCGGATATTCAGCGAGAACCCGTGCAAACACCCCGTGATCGTGCTCAAAGACTTTCAAGGATGGGAAGTGCAGGCGGTGGTGGACTTTATGTACCGCGGCGAGGTGTCGGTAGCGCAGGAGCAGCTGGGGACGGTGATCCGCGCGGGCGAGTCGCTGCAGGTGCGAGGCCTGGCCGACCAGGAGGTGGCCGAGGTGGACTCTGAGAGGTCCCCGGGCAGCCCGACCGCCCCCCCGCCCGCCACGCCGCCCGTCAGCCCGCACAGCCCGCAGCCAAGGAGGAAGCAGGCGCGCCCGCGCCGCCGCTCTGGCGAGTCTGATACCCCCGAGAACCTGTCCATGAGACGGTCTCCGAGCGGGCTAAAGGCGGTGCGCCTCTCCCGCGGCCGGTCTCCTCACAAGCAGGAGCCGGAGGAGCCCGAGGCCGAAGCCCCGCCGCCGCCGAGGATGTTTCCGTCTCACCAGGACATGTTCCCGCCGGTGCCTCCGCCGGCCGTGTCGGCGCTGCCGCTGACTCCACCACACAGTGAGTACCTTACTATTACGTTACAAAACATCGCAGATTGTAATTACGTTTAGAACTGAATAGCCTCCAATAAACAGACAGCGGCTATCGGTGGTACGTGAGCATCGTGGAAGCCCGCGAACTGCTGCATATTTGTGATTAATTAAGTGATAAGAGCGGGAGGTAGTAACGACTAGCGAATACAAGTTTGTTCACTGATTGCGTCCCGCGCACTTGATTGAAATGAGATCTTTGACATTTTAGAATTAATAGGAAATAGCAATTAAACTGCGAGACTTTCGTTTTTAGTTAGATATTCTGTAGATTATTTACTAAGCAAATGTCTAACGAAAAAGATATACTTAGTATCTACGTAGTAAACGCATAAATACTTATTTGTATATTGAAAAAAACAATAGAAGTTATTTAAATTTCGAATATTCCAATCAAATTTTTAATTGTACAAAGCATTAAAGTTAATATGACACAATTTAAAAAAATATACAGTTATATTCGATTTTCGAATTGTGATTCATACAGATAAATAAAATGATTTGTATTAGCTAACATGTCAATTATGGAGGTAATTGGATCGTAAAATATGTATATAAATTATTTAATTGCCACAATATAAATTATGGTAACATTGAACAAACTGCCTATGTTGTGAAAGCCACAATCGCCCAGCTAAAATCATTTATGTCTAGTACCATTGTGCTTTAGACATTTAATTGTTGGTCTTGACAATATTCTTTTATTACTTGTTATGGTTATTAGTGTTGTACCTTCGTGGTATTAATCATAGTTAATGTTATAGGTATTTCGTCGGTAGTACATGTCTCATTATTATTACACAAAAACATACACGTTCATTTTAGTTCTTAGTTCTGGTAGTATGAAATAATGTAACAATTAAAAAGATTGAAGTTTTTAGATTGTCTAGATCTGATCAAGTTTTAAAATCATTTCAAAAATTTATATCTATAGGTTCAGAAAATAGGTAGTATAACTTTGAAATAATTTCCGCCCAGTTTACGTTGAGCTCCGTGTTCTAGGTGCAGCTAAAAGATATTTAGGTTCGCCTTGTCTACCTGTGTGCGGCAAGGAACTATTATGATTTGTGTGGTCGTTTTTACGCGCACTCAAGGATTAAAAAATGTGTAAAAGTATTTATGTTTCTCATTTGTTGTATTATCTATAATTGCTGTTTTTTTTTAAATTAAGATGCAGGCATATAAAATCTTATTGAATTACGAAGCTTAAGTAATAATCAGGTAGGTAAAAATCTATTTATATTACTTTGTTACCAAAAATATTTGTACAAAAAAAACTTAGCATGAGTAACTTTTGAAATATGGAATATCTTATTACTATTGATATAATTATAATATTGATTATTAACTACTCGCGCTCCGCAATTTCAACCGCGTATGTCTCGATACCGTAGAAATATGATGACGATTCATTATTTACGATCTATTTTGGGATCTACATTATTTACGTAAATAACTTCGTTATAATGGTAGGAACCGTTTTAGAAGAGTAGGACCACAAACACCGTCAGACGTATTTTTTAAATATCTATAAGATTAAAGAAATATTTTATTCGTACTTTAAAAAAAATATTGCACTAAGAGTTTCTACAATAATATGTAGGTAGGTATTATCTTAATGTTTGAACCGGTAAATATTGTATATAAAAAAATAAACAGAACGTATATACTTCATAATACGCGCACACATAAAATTTAATACGTTTTTTAAACGTTTAAGATATTTACGAGATAAACATTTATCGTTACAATTATCTGCGCGAGATATTTTATGCGAACATTTTTATGACACATTTGACGTTTGGTATTAAAATTATTGACAATTTTTAATCTGCGTTTTCGATTTTCAAATTTAATTCGAATTTCGAATTTAAATTTACGCTTGTTGTATTAACGGTGATAGTATTTCTGTGCCTGTTCTGATTTTGCAAATGGCTATACTCCGATACCGTGTAATAAACCTGCAACCCTGATAAGAATAGATAGGCAAGTGAAGTCAACCCACATCTCGGCGGAAAACTAGGATGTATGTCTTATAATATAGGTCCTCGTGTTGTTTGTAAAGTTGTAGGTACTTAGTTTAAGGTTTGTTTGTGGACTGTATAGTTATTGATTTCCGCAGGTATCAACATCCTACTAATATTATAAATGCGAAAGTTTGTATGTATGTTTGTTTCGTTTGTTACTCATTCACGCAAAAACTGCTAAACCGATTTTCATGAAATTTGGCACACACATAGAGAGAGATTAACGCATAGGATAGTTTTTATCCCGAAAAAATGTTCCTCTGGGATGCCATGGGATGATTTTCTATTTTCCACGGGATCGAAATTTACGCAAGTGAAACCCCAGGGCGCAGCTTGTAAAAAATAAATTAGGAAGGTCGGTTAACAGTTACAGTTAACAGTTAGATTTTTTTTTAATATAAGAGGGCAAACGAGCAGTTGGAATCATTTTTTATGCTGCCGACGCGCATAGACATCCACATAGAGGCTATACATATGCGCTGCTCTCCTTTCTCCTCCTCCCTCCATTGGCCACCGGCTACTTACGGCTAGATACCGAACGAAACTCGAGAGCAAAGCTGTCACTCTAAACCGGTCTCGTCTCGAGAGGTACCTCCCCGGTTTGGCACTGACACTACCTCTTACTGCTATTAAGTTATTACTTAACCCATTTCTATTGGGTACCCATGATACAATTAAAATTACACTGCACAAACATCAAGACAAACAAAACTTTTTTATCACCACCAGGTATATTAATAAAATCGCCTTCGGCAATGGCTGCGCAAGGCCTTTTTTTGTTGTCGTTCATTTGACAATTGTTCATCCAAAACGACATTGCTATCGATAAAAAAACTAATCGAGATAATCATAACATAACCTACTAATATTTACATAACCTAGCTGCGCTTCGCGGTTTCACCCGCGTAAGTTTCGTACACGTGGAAATATTAAGATGAAAAATAGATATTGGTTGATTCTCAGATCTACCCGATATGCACACAAAATTTCATGAGAATCGGTCTAGCCCTATCGGAGGAGTATAGTAACTATGTCACATTGTGACACGAGAATTTTATATAATTATATAGAGAATTTACCTTTAAAAACCCCTCAGAAATAATGTAAACAATCTTACGCAAAACTTTGGCGATTTGTATACAAAATAACCGTTCGTATCATAATGTTGGTAAATTTTTTGCATCCAAGTATAAAATTTAAAAAAAAACTTATTTGAATTTAGAAGTTCCGCGTGACTATACAGCCAGTATGTTTAAAATATATTATTAATATATTAATACTTTTTGAATGGTTAATATAAAATTAGTAAGCGTCGGAATATTTAAATCATATTAATATTTGACATCAGAACAAGAGTAATAATAATTCAAGTAAAGCACACGCATCTAATATTATAGTTTATGACGCTAAAATACTGCAACAGTCAATTCTTGATCATTGAGAACAGTTCTACGTAAAATTTTAAAACTGTCTTTTTCCGCTCCCTTGTATCTTCCTATGATCTCACGGAAGGCGAAAGCATTGTCGTCACAAGACGTGTTAAGTTTAAAATAAACTTTCCCGGTAGCGTCTTGTAATAAACTTAAACTATAACCAAGTACTTAAAATTAAGTAGGTACGCAATGCGACTCTACTTATTAATTTAATAGGCACTAAAATTATATTATACCTGTGCTATTACATAACTCTATTACACATGAGCATATCCTGTGCGATAGACTAATGGACAGTTATCGATACATCGGATCACATATAAGTTTAACGATTCGATTAGCGAGCGATACGGAGTGTTAACCGGAACCTTTCACAGATAAATTAAGATCACCCATTCATGTGTCGATTCGTTATCTGTGCAAAGAGGTTTCAACTTTATATGGTCTATTAACTCCGCATGTCGCGAATATAAGGAGAATATAAGAAATGGAGCTGAGTTATAAAATATAGATGCACAAGATATATTACTTTCTGGTCACGTCGGCGCCAGATCCAGGTGAGGACATGTGGGGGCTACAGCCCCGGGCCCCATAAGGCTTACGGGACGGATCATTTTTGTACCCACAAAAGGGCCCCCTTATCAAATCCAAGGCCTCCGAGCCCCGGATGCCCTGCGATAGCTTAAGCCGTCGCTGGATCATGTCATTATTAGCTTTTATCAAATTAATGAACAACTAAAATGCATGATTTCCTAGTCCCATCTAATTTGTTCAAATCTGATGCATAGTCTAGTAAAACTTTGTCTATGCAATCAATCGACTAAATTTGATATTTTACCTGTCGGAACCTGCCGATTATTTAAATTGCAAACACTTCTTTTGGAAAAAGGTGCGAGTTACATTTTATCTCTTTAACTTAAAGTAAAATATAAATAGCGATTTATTAGTATTAATATGAGAACAATAAAGTACGAGGAAATACTTTATATTGCACAATCAAAAAATTATGGGATTCTAAAAGTGTAGAGCGTAATCATGCCACCGAACGAACCTATGTTTTATGTATTAAAATTAAATAGGCCGTAGCACTGATGATCAACGTGATAATACTTGAGAAAAGTGAAAATAAGTAAGCACTACTTACTACCTACCTACATTTTTTTTCCTAATTAAAATTATTTTTAGTAAGGATAAAACAAAATGTACTTTATTAGAAAATCATGTACTTTATTTTCTTACCATTTGTAGCCTGTGTACTTTATTTGCAAGAAAAAAGGTGGCATCCCTATTCGTAATACGTATGATATGACATATTATGTCAACATGTCATTGTCATTGTGTTTTGCTAGCACCTAATTCCTAAATTTATCACTAGGGCGCGTCACATTCGGCGAAAGTGCTGCCTCTATGTTTCGTGTACGGTCCCTATACATCAGTGCCTTCAGATGACGTCAAATATAACATAAAACCTTAATATATTCAAACTCTGCATCCCATTCTATATAATACGCACATAAAACTTTTATCAGCAATAATAAATAGATTCGCGCCAGATTTTCACTTTCACACAGGTTTACGGTTGAAATTTACGATTTTATCTAGACCGTGCGTTATATCGACGCCAGGAATATAATTTAAAATGGCGACGCGTGCATTCCATAATCGTATGTCAGTGTAAATTTAAATCTCGCATAATTACTTTCTTGAAAGAGGAAGCAATCAGGGCGCTCGTCCTGTTTTACGAGCCCTTTTGGTGCCATAACACGTTTATAGAGGAAATGACAGTTATAACTATCTCGATTCTCACATGGATATATTATTGTTTGTATTGACACTAAAATTCTCGTTCGATTTTTATTTGCGTCGTAAAGGCAAAGATCTCAGTCCACTCAGCTTTATTGCATGGCTGTCTGTTTGTTTTCGCAACGCGGGCCAATAGAGTAATCGACCATATAACGGTAGCAAATTGCATCTGCATTCTTACTGATGACATATCAGCACTAACGACTGGCCCTTAGGTTAGCCCGTACCGTTAGATATTGCAGCGGTTTTTGTGGGAATAGTACAAAAATGTTATGCGGCTCGAGTTTTCGAACATTATTCTGAAGTGATAGGCTTGCAAAAGACGTAGGCGACGACCGACGTAAAGTCGTAAGTCGTTAAGCTGGCGTTAAGTTTTTTTTATGTATTTAATAAAAGGTAGTGCCAAAGTGCATGAATGCAAAAAAAAAATATATCTCCGACTGCTCGTTTGCCCCTTACAGTATAAAAAAAATGCCGAAGGTTTTAAGGTGTTAAATCGTTTCTTAAAAAGTAAGAATAGCTATGGGTATGTAATGTATGATTGTATTCGAATTTAAAAAACCGAACTCAGCGCTCGTTGGGGGGTTCCCCGCGACGACAGTTCCGTTTTCATTACCGGAACAGCTTCTGGTCGCCATGTTTGTATTTGGTATTGCCATCTGAAATACATTCGTTACGTATTAAATTCAACTAAAATCAAGTGTCGTACATCAATATGTGCCATTTTGTAATTCATCTATATTTTTTTAAAATTTATGGGTCACTAAAAATTATTTAATAAATTTGTAGTGACAGCTTAAGTTATTTAAAAAAATTGTTCATTCAATACTTCGCATAGACATTTAAAAAACATTTAAAACATTTAAAAACGACGACAAAGTACAGATGACAATTTCCCTTATGAGCCGACAATTTCATTGCCTCATAATAGGCAGTAAGGAGTTGTACGCATTTACTTAACGAATCTCACCCGCAAATACACGGAAAAACTAAACAGGGGGAGCTTGTGAACGAAACCAATTCTACATTTAAAAATTTAAAACTAAGCGTTATGCAAGTCTACGCCATCAGTTCTTTATTTGAATTCACGTTACAACAAATATAAAATAGACTCAAGGTCTATTACCAACTTAAGAATAAAAATAACTGTAAAAAGCTAATAAAATAAAATAAAACAATTGTTTATGATTTATTTACTAACGTAAAAAAGGCGCCAGATCAACACAAGGGTCAAGATATTGCCATGAAGAAAATTAAATCTAGCTGTGTCTGCGATAAAATTAAAAGAAACAATATTATCCACTATTTAAATTCTACGCGCATTGTGCTAGTGGCGCCACCATAAGCACGTTCATGCTAATTTAAATCTTTCATTTTATTGTTTGTTTCATCTCCGTGTGTGATGAGAGGTTCATTATTGCTAATGGTGGGGCGTAAAGGTAATAAGTGGTCGGCGGTGACTGGCAATCATAGAGCAGGCTTCCTGGTTTTGTCTTTACTCGTCAAGTTCGAAATTTGAATTTTGTTTTTTTTTTCATTTGTGTTTTACGTGGCAGTGAATAATTTTATAACGCATAAGCTGCTGTGTATAAGTTATTGTCTTCTTTCCCAACAATTATCATTTACCTATAGAACGAGAAATAATCACTGCGCATGATCATCATTTAATTATAATTAATAATTACTTGATTATGACAATTGTGGATTAGCGTTCGTTTTATAGCATAACCTATTTTTATAAATGACTTACAGAGTAGTAACTAGAACCTAAATATTTTTGAATATTTATTGGATAATATGCAAGTTACTAATCTAACCTTAAGGTATTCCTCATTTATTTAATGTACTTAGTTAGTAGATACTTTTAAAATAGCAATATATTATTTTTCAGAATTAAAAAAAAACAAATTTAATAGCGACGAACGAGCTAGGAAACTATACAAGAAATATTTGAAGTTTGTTTCAAATTTACGTTGATGCCTACGCTATGCCTTGGACATCAACCGTCAAATACAAACCATAGACTGTCATTATTCATAGACAAATCTCTAAGCAACGTCAAGGTAAGTATGTCCTCACGGCATTGATCATCAGGGCATTAACATAAAACCATGCACACGCAAGCCGATGTACTAGACGTAACTTCAAGGGTGGTAAAACCCATAAAAACCATCGCGACATTGGCACGAAGCTGCGCACACGCAAGGGTGACTGGGGACACCATCATTTATGGAAACACGAAACCGCTTTGGGAATGGCGCTGTAGGTTTATGAGGTAATTGGTACTGGACCACTTTGCTGGAGTATCGTTGTAAAGGATTATCAGATTTTTATTGCCCAAGTATAGGTACTATCATAAAAGATGTATTTCAAACGTTGAAATTAAATATGAATTGGGATTGAAAGGAGGATGAATTCTACCGGCACGTCTTGAGAGTTACCTATCGCTCACATCATACAGACATAAAGTCTGATGTCGCGATTTAAGCTGTAAGATTCCGGTTGCGGTTGCCACCATAGGTGGGAAGAAGGAAGGGCAACTCATCTGTTTATGCTACATGTAAATGTTTATACGCGTCGGTATTCATCACGATTAACAACCATAGATATCCGCATAGAGGTTATATAGATGCGTTGCCCTCCTACCTCCTCCCACCTCCACGGGCCACCACTAACACAGTGCACAGCTGTTACTTTGCGCCGGTTTCGTGTAAGCGAGAGGTACCTCCGTACCTCCCTCGTGCCGGCTCAATTCAGCTACATCCAGCGTGCTACTACCTCTTACTAAACTATAAAAAATACTTATGAAATTTTTTTTAACCTAAATGATGGTCACCGATCGGAGGATGACGGTTAAACTCTGCGCGTGCGCATTTACATTCAATCGACACCAATGGCGCCTGTGACCCACTTGCGTACACACGTACCCTCGTCACGTCGTGTAAACTGCCCTTTACTCGGAGAAATCGTAGCACCAACATTACATGTAAAAAAACATGTTAAGGGTTTATAATATTTAAATGAAGATTGTATATGTGGAAGTTTTTTAGAATATTATAGTACTTTCCATAAACATAGACAAAATTGTTGTGTGGTCGTGTCCCTTCCCTATAGTGTGACAATGATGCAATGCAGCTAAATATACAGCCTCTAATATTTTTTGTAACTAGTAAGTCAATAAAACGAAAATGTATCATGATAAAAGATTTTTTTAATGTAGGTATAGGATAGGAACTGCACGCACAATTTTCTTTATATTTTATTCGAAAATCATTATTTTTGGGTACGGATCGAATTTTATTAAAACAATATTGGATTTATTCAAATTTAGAACTACATAAATCACAGTGACAGAATAGACAACACAAACCACGACGCCACAGATTAACAAACTCCTTCTTCTTTCGAATAGAGCAAACAATATTTTTTGCCACATATCACTGGCAGGCTGCAGATACAATCTTTAATAAGACACTAGTAAGACATGGTGCCGTTTAAGTGTATATCGTGTCAAGTATTAATTACTTGGTTGTCGAGCCATTGTTCGCGCCGATGTTTTTGCGTCTGCGCCAACACGTGTGGATAACATTATTGACCACATAACCGCGCAATTACATCGTAATCAACCGGCTAACAGGTTCTTGCGCCGTGCAGCATTGCAGGCGAGGCTGGCAGGACCGAGGATAGGGTTGAGACTAACATCACTTACATATAGCGTGTGTGTTTCCGGTGGTCCATCGGAAAGGAGCAGGGAAGGCTGGCAACATTTCTACCCAAGAATTATGTGGGTTGTCTGGATATTCGCCATAAGATTTAGTCTGTTCTCTCCTTATACAAAGTTGTGGTTGGCTTTTTATCTGTTTTTTATATTATATTTTATACATAAAAGCACTAATTCAATTTAAAAATAAAATGTCTTCTTGATTATAGTGGTGATTTTTCTAATATAATCAAATAAATATCTTCACAAATAAACGGCGAACGTACCTACGTAGGTACCTCTGAACAAACCCACTATTCAAAAATTACTTATACATAAAAATATGTATATTTAAATAAATGATTATCATAATTGTCTTAATATATCAAAGTTTATTATCTCAATAAGCACGAGGTAGCAGCCCCGCAAGTTACTTTATGTAAATACTTCAATAATAACATTCTCTCGCGAATAGTTCAATGTATCTCTGTAATAAAACTCATTACATTGTTCTGTATTAGTGCAAAGCAGTTAGGTTTGGTAAAACGAAAAGGACACTGCACTGGCTTGAAGTAGCTATGCTGTCACGTTTCGTACATCTTGCGAGGGCCCGAATGGACCATTGACGCACGAGTTAAAAATTACAAACCTACAGCAGTTTAGTGATAGATTTAATTATGTAAAAACAAAACACTCAATTATTTCGCACCTACGTCGATAGTAATTTATTTAAATGCTCATTCGCCCAATAATTAAAAAAAACCTGAAATTTAATTAGGCCGTATGTACTTTTATCTTTGGCATACCTACACAATCATTCTTATTTCAAATTGTCTCGAATTTTAAGTCTTAAAAGAAGCCACCTCTGGGCGGCCATTATAAAACTAAAGACTTTTAATAAAATCCATGAAATAGGACAATGTGATTAAATACTAAATAAATCACTGAAGAAGAGGCGGTATGGTCACATGACCCTAATCGGTCCGTAAGGACGAAATATACAAAAAAATCCAAGTCTTAATTAGGCTGTATGCCGTATTTTCTTTGGCGTCGTTCTTTTTTCGAAAGTGTCCCTTGTCTATGCCTTACACAGATCCAACACGCAAGACCGAAACCCGATATCGATCTTAGCTTTATCTAGGAGATATCGCTGTGACTTAAATGGGCCCCGTATACTCGGGCGGTTCGTATTACGGTAGTGTTACAATAATTTATTGTGTACATTTCGATCTAACGCAATTTATCCGCGGCCGGGAGAAAGCGGGACAGATGTACTCGGCTACTGTGTAGATCATAATTAATTTATGACGTCCAATAAAAGTGCATTTACATTCGAGCAATCGGATATTGATAATATGGTTATTTTCACAAGGTAAAATATTAGATACCTTTATATATTAATCTGTATGGTAAAATTTTGGTAGAGGCATTTTGAACGTTTTAGGTGATTTTTATAATCATATTTTAGTTCCTTAGAAAATCTATTATCTCAATTATGTTGTCCTACGATGTTCTTGGTCGCTGTTGTACGCGAAAACGACGACAAGCTAGTTAAAATTAAGGCAAAATATAACGCAGTAACGAAATCCAAAAAAAAGTGTGAATTTCATAGACAAAAAATGTACTTTTTTAATTCTAGGAGATCTGTAATAAGGTGTTGAGGTTTCATAAACGATTGTAATAATACTTGTGAACAAAAACATCATGATTCATTCAGACTATTTATCAGAATATTTTTTGTTTCTGACAACTAATGTAAATTCCTTTACCTATTATAGTTATTACCAGTTGACCCGACAGTCGTTGTCTTGTCATTAATCCGTAGGGTATATGTATTCTGTGGTCATTAATGGAAAATATGTTGTCATGTTAACGTATATTGTTTTGTGGCTGAATTGTGAATCTAAACCATTCTCAAATCCCTTTCAACACACAAAAAATTCGTTAAAATAGGTCCAGTCGTTTAAGAGGAGTTCGGTGACATACACACAAACGGACACAAGAATTATACATATAAAAATCTGATCAAAATAAAAAACCACTATATGAAGGTATGTTAAAAAAACTTCTCTTGAACGGTAACGGATATTTCCAACATCTAGTTATGAATTATAGTGCAACTCGCGACTAGGTAGCTGTACGGGGATAAAGTGAAAACGGGATACAAGGTTTAATTAACAGTTATGCATTTCTTATTGCAAAGATATATAGAGACGAAGTCACGCGAATCGACTAGTTTAAAATATCGCTGTTGGACATCCACTTCGTATTTTATTTAAAGTATGTTTATGACTAGCTGTGTCCCGCGGTGTCACCTGCGTAAAATGTTTTTTTTTTTTAGGAAATAGCAAACGAGCAGCCGGAGCCATTTTCATGACTACCGACGCCCACAAACATCCGCATAGAGGCTATACAGATGCGCTGCCCTCCTTTCTCTTCCCACCTCCATGGGCCATATCGTAAGAGTACCATTTTTTTCGGCATAAAAAGTATTTAAGTTATTTTAGTTTATTGTCTGTTTGTGCCATTGCGTGCTATTGAGGTAAATAACTAAACTGTTGTTATTTGATGAACAGTAAGATGAATCTTGCAAGAGAGAATATATATAGTAGGTATAGATATATCAATAGCAAAACTGAGAGCAAGTCTGTGTGTCATCTTCGACTCGCGACAGAAGTTTACTTGACAGTGAAGCGTTACGCTTAATGCTTGATCGCTGTTCTAATATTTTATCGCTTAAAGAATAAGTTACAAAAATAGCTATGTTGGCAAAAGTTGAAGTGCGATGATGATATAAGTAATTTAAATCTACCCGCAAGTACAGTTTCACACAAAAGTGGCCGAACACAATCGGGGGTAATGTATGCAATTTAAAAACGCTAAAGAAAAAGATTGGACTGTTAGACCATTGACAAAACTCATAGAGAACGGTTTCCCATCACGCAACCGGAACTGGAATCACACATTACATTTAATTTTATACGAATTTAATAACGAGATGCGCGCCCATTGTCTCTGTGGCCATGTGAACGAAACCGCCCGATTTTTTCTGTGCGATAAAGAGGCGCCGACATTATTCGGTGAGATTGATGTGTGCACGATCGTATCTGCCCGCTGTGAGAGCAATAATTAATATTCCATAATCCATTCATCCCGAACGCTCCAGCTATCCCTTTCACTCGTCACCGGTAGCGATGTGACGTCACGTTCCAAATTGATTCCGTCCGTTAAATTTGAATGTGTTCGAAATAAGAACGCGGGCGGCGTTCGGAAACGCGAGTCGCTCGGCACAATGACCGCGACGCATACAGCCAGATCTCTCTCCGATAATAAAAGAACCTCATCGAAAAAAACTACATGTCATGCATACGAGTAGTGCTAGTCAATTTCACAGCGGCCATCATGGGAATAGAACGAATTGACTTCAGAATGTAATTAAATTTTGTGGCAAGGGCAATCGACACATGAATCTACCATAGAGTTTTGAGTTCATTTTTTAAACCACTGCGTGGCTTACCACGTTGCTCTTAAGCAATCGCCACATGAATTTGCCATAGAGTTGTCTATTTTTAAATTTCGCCCATTTAAAAGGTTCCACGTTCCAAATGATTCGTGGTGTCTTAATGATTTTGTAAAAAGCAGCGCTGCAGATCAGTGGCGAAAATGCTGGCAGTGACAAAAACCTTTCATACTGGCTGAATAATAAAAAGCGCACTTTTTGTGTTCCGTTGATAACATCGAACGTTTCTATTGTCTACTCGTACTTTTAAATTCAACGGATTTCTTCTGATATTTATATATTAGAGTTACTGTAAAGTACCTAAATCTAAATATCTGTATAAAGGTAGAAAAATAACACTAATAAATATCTTTAGGTATCGATGGTTTCAAACTTTCCTAGAAGTAAAAAAAAAATAATAATTTTAAATAATTTAAACAATTTTAGCAGGAAAAAGAAAAAAGAACAATTAAAACAAAAGATGCTATGCTACATAAAATTTTAGAAATTTAAACCTATTTAACCTTATAACATAAAACGATTCAACAAAAAAATATAACCGTCGATTTCGGGACCACAAAAAATCTAATTCGCATACACAAAGCCATTTGTAAAAGCGGATTAATACAAAGTCATAGGACGGTAAACAAAGTTAGTAATACCACAAGCACAAGAGAACATGTCCGTAACCACATTACAACATGTAGTTTTGTTAATAAACTTTCTAAGCTCCCATTAGCTTTGAAATATCTTTTTAGAGCCACAATAAGTAGGAAAGTTACCAAGAAATGTTACCATAGGAAAATAATATTAAGCCAGTAATGTAATATACTAAATTCAATTGATATTTCAGTTGGCTCATAATATATTATTTATTATTATCTACTATACCAATTTAGAAGTAGTAATTTCAGAAGGCCTTAAAAAGTTGCGAGTAAAGTTCATGACAGAATAAATTAAAACTTGTGCACGGACATTGTCTTGTAAATGTTACAATTAATAAATTAAAGAGAAATTATATTCATACTTATTATTTTATAATATTAAAAGTGGTAACTATTAAATTAATTTAATAAAAATTGGTAACTATTTAATCGTTACATTAAAAGTTGTTTATGGTCGAATGGCTTCTATATTCAATATTCATTCCATTTAAAAAAACTGCAAAAAAATATCGTAACTTTATTACGTATCATTTAAAAAGTATATTCTATAATATTAAGTGGCAAAAGTGTATATTAAATTGTTGCTTTAAAATTGTTTATGGAATGGCTTCCATATTCAAAATTCATTCCATTTTCAAATTCGCAAAACAATATCCTAATATTACGTATCGTTTACAAGTAAACATTCGTCTCGTGTTATGAATGAAATTTACGGAGAATTCCAATATCATTTAGCGATTCCAGCAATGTCATTACGAATGTATCGTATAGTACACATGAATCAGTGCGTGAGTCACAAGCGCCGGAGCAAATCACTTTTGTGGCGAGCCACACACGTAAACAGCAATTTGGAATCAATCTAAAGTTTTTGTTCGATAGACTTTCGATATAGATGTGTGATCAGGGATGCGGTTACGTAAAAACTATACGTTTCTTTGTTATATTTTACTACACTTATCTATCTTGCTCTTAGAACGAGATGGAAGTTTGTTTTTTTATAAAGAATAAGTTTATATTATTTACCAAGATCCAAATTTTTTTTATGTCTCAGTCAAATACATACATACAAAGCGTATGATTAATATTAGATATCGATTCTAATCGAATCAATGTAAATATCATAAGAACTTTTCACGTCCTGCACGTATCTAAATGTATATACTTAAGGGGTCAAACAAGCAGATGCTTCTCGAGACTACCTGCGCACATAGACATCGCCTAATTTATACGCTAGGCGATGCCCTCTTTCCCCCTCTCAAACCAACTGATACTTAACTTACGAAACGCGATGTCACTTTGCGACAGTATCATTGGAGCCAAGGGACTCCCCGGCCTATTTCAACTGCAATCCGTCATGACACCACCTTTTAGAAACTAATATTGTCAAAAATGAACACATGAGTCAAACGAGTAAATTTTAATGACTGCCGCCCACAAACATCTCAACTCAAAGTAACAAACTGTCATTAACGCCAATATCATACGAACTAGAGGTATCTTACGCTCGCTTTACAAACTCAACATTTCAAAATATAACCGTATGAGCAGTCGACAACCCTAATCCGCCTGGTTACAACATATTCATATATTTTGGTTGTTAATGAACCAGTAATTACGGACTCGTATTGTCATAACAAAAGGTTGTTAATGTGTAATTACCTGTTGTGTAATGTTTGTTCAAATGACGATATAAGCCGAGATGAATTGCGTAAGTATCTAGATAACAATAATAGAAATAGAGAAAAATGTTCTTAAATATATTGTTGTAACAGTTTTATGGTTTATCAGAAGCTGGTGCTGGCAACGTATAAAAAAGCAAAGTATATTATAGGCTAGCAACCTTAACAGTACTACAGTAGTACTTCACAAAGGACTCTTTTAACCAAAGGTGCATCACGAAAATTAGAGGAACTGTATTAGTTCGAATTGCGTAAGTATCTAGATAACAATAATAGAAATAGAGAAAAATGTTCTTAAATATATTGTTGTAACAGTTTTATAGTTTATCAGAAGCTGGTGCTGGCAACGTATAAAAAAGCAAAGTATATTAGGCTAGCAACCCTAACGGGAATTCAAGGGACTCTCTTAACCAAAGGTGCATCACGAAAATTAGAGGAACAAATACACAAACGTTCTATTTAACTGACTACTAGGTGTATACCACGAGAGTGTTGCTACACCTGCTTTGTGCAAACCTTTTTACACAATTCTATACAAAATAGCTAAAGACTAATATTATTGTGTCTGATTATTTCAGAGTGTATAAAATAAAAATTAGCATGGGGTCAATATAGTAAATCCAAAGATATCTAGAGCGATCGTATCAAAGGAGCGGCGGTATTTTAGTTTAGAGGTAAACGTCAAGTATATCATGGAATTGCCGTCAAATGATACGAATTCATTACGATTATACTTAGATCATTTAGTAAATGATCTAAGCGATTATATGATGGCGAATTCATTACAAACTCTTTTGTCTATCCGAAATTCTTCCGACCTAAGGACTACAAAAGAGCAAGTTCCTCCATATCATCCTTATTAATAAACATAGATTAACATTATCCAACCATGAACCTAGTACTGAACTGACATCTGTCAAATTCCATATTAGTAAACTTAAAAAAGCATGGAATGTGACAGATGTCAGTTTAATACTAGGTTAATACTTGGATTAAGTTAATATATGTTTATTAATAAGGGGGAAAGGGTTTTGAGCTGATTCAGCTGCAATGCAGCAGACACAGCAGCACTGTCAATTGCCAATTGAATTCGTGTATGTGAATATAATAAGTATTGACTGCAGTCAATGGTCACTAACAGTACACTTATAAAAACCACTGTAACTGTCACTTCAATTTCACACACAAAAATGCGCCAATTTGTTTACTTAGAGCAGAGAAAGTGGCCGCGCGATTCGATTTTTATTTATTCGGTACATCGCTCGCAGCTAAATATCGATTTTTATTTGTTCGATACATTGTTGGCAACTAAATCGATTCTCGCACGACCACAATCGTTTCTTATTCCACATACGTAACAGAAGCGAATTGGTTTGGTTACCGCATAATATAATGTGTACCTACTTGCGTTCAATTAAATTTCTATAGATTCTCTTATTAGTTACATCATTATTTCGTATCACTTATGTTTGTTTCTATTTTATATCATTAGGTTGTCTTATTTATATCTCCTCAGAATATAAACAGCTAATTTTTTTAAATAAATAAAAAACTTTTTCAAATATAAAAATTAACAACTTTTGAATATTAAATATCGAACACAATGTCGAACATCGATTTGAAATTGGAATGCCAGTTGGACCTTTGTAGAGTGCAGCTAATGAATGCTGGCTGTATAGAAACAATAGGTTTTCACACGAGAGGCGAGTTGTATGGAAAGCAACGAAAATAAACCTTCATTCCGAATGCGAGCTTGTAAAATTAATAAGTGAGCCATTCATTTATAATTTTTTTCTCAGGCTCGTGTGTGATCGGTCTTATATGATCTTTAGCTAGGGTTATAACGTTTCAAAAAAAATATGATTGATTTAAAATTTTCTATTAATAATTAACTTAAATTCTCAGTAATTAATTTAAAATCTTTGCAGTGTACTTAGAGCTTTTAGAAATTTTAAAATTTCATGCGCGTACACATCTTATAAATGTAACTAGGTACCTACTAGTAATAAGAGTAATGCTCATGAGAACAATAACCATTTTTAAGATACACATAATGTTAATGCTGGAATAAATATACCACCTATTTTTATTAGCTACAGCATTCTTAACAATAAATCTTTAGGATCTGACATAGACGATGGTCAGCCCACAAATCTATAAACATCATTACATAAAATCTGCATAGTAAGAATAAGATTGTTGCAAAACTGTCAACAATAAAAAGTTTTTTTTAAATAAAGTTACATTCTAAAATTAAAAAAAAAGAAACTTTAAACTCACAAAACTGTACCGACATAACGCAAAATTCATTAATAAACCCAAGAATGAAACAAGTCGCGTTAGAAAAATAAATCTCTTCTCTAGCAGCCGATCTAAAGATCTAAAAACAATATTACCTACCCACATTATATTTAAAATGTAGATCACAATCATATATTTCTCTCC
>LUGF01050524.1:427384-438599 GCA_001625245.1 Calycopis cecrops
AGCAGTCGAGGCCATTTTCATGACTACCGACGCCCATAGACATACGCATAGAGGCCATACAGATGCGCTGCCCTCCTCTCTCCTCCTACCTCCATGGGCCACCGGCTACTTACACACCGCACGAAACGCGACTGCACAGCTGTCACTTTACGCCAGTCTCATGTAAGCGAGATGAATGAATGAAAATGAGCCTCCCCGGTCGTGCCGGCCCAATTTGGTTGCATGCAAGCATGCAGTGTGGCACTACCTCTTACTGGTTCCTAACAAAGTAAAATAAATAATATGTATCCAATATAATCAAATATTCTACTTGCAATAAACGCAACACTAACTGTGTCAACGTGTAACATATAACCCAGGTAATAATAACACAAGAAGGATATTTCATAAGCACAGATAATAAAATAGCATGTATTAGAGCGCAGAGCACATATTATGTTAGCGTCACACTATGTTTAGAGTTCCGCAGGTGTATGTCGTTAATTAGGGCCTGTCTGAAGATATATGTGTACAGGAAGACAATTATTATGTTCTACATGTAGTATTTACAGAACGCCGCAGATTTACTATTTCTTTTTATCTATTTTTTTTTAATTATAAATGAGAAAAATCATGGTGTTTTGCCACTTTAATTATGCATGAACGACTAAAGCTATTTAGGTAAAATTTGGCTCATTTATACTATTTTTTAATATAGATTACGTACTAGAATAGCAGATATTACCTTTACGCCGATAATATGCATTATTACTTTGGAATGGACTTGTTGTTTATTTTCGCATGAAACAAGTGACAATCTAAGTTTTATTAAACGGTCAACATAAGTTTGTGCAATGTGGCCAGCACTCAAAAATCAGCGAGCAGTTTCTGAAAGAACATTATCATAAATAGATATTTTATTATATTTTTGCAACTACCATAATATAAATATAATAACGGACATAAAATAAGAAAATATCAATTTATTAAGAAATAACAGTATGACATTGTTTTTTTTTTAATACCAAGTACTTGAGAGCATTCAGCCTTGCGGTGCATTGGCGTGTGCTGTAAATGTTTTATACCGGAGCCAATAAAAAAGTCACCTTCGCAGAGACACGACACAATTCTATATTGTAATATTTCATCGCAACGTATTTTCACCCAGACATTCGAATGAACGACGTCAATTGAAATATAATTTAATAGAAACTCAAAAAAGTATCAGTTGGAATATGGTTTCGCTCGCAAAAAAATACCGTTTCAATGCATTTCAGTTATATATTTAAAAGGCCGGCAACGCGCCAGCAAAGCCTCCAGTTTAGCGGATGTCTATGGGCGGCGGCAGTAATCTCACCTGCTCGTTTGCCCCTTATCCTATAACAAAAATACCCGAACAAAATATGATTCCTATTTTATAATTAAAACATATAAATGAAATTAAAGTTTTTTCCTGTTAAGTTTCGTATTTACCGCACACAGGATGTCGTAGAGGAGGAAAATAATAATTATCACCGTCAGCTATCGTATTTATTTTCATTACTAAAAATTTTTTTTAGTATTATTTTATTACTATTAATTATAGATTATATCTACGGATCATCTATACTCTCTTTGCAGATGGGCCTATCCTTTTTTTATGGTATAGGTGGGGAGGGGGGGCAAAAGCACTATTTTCATGGCTACAGAGTTACTGACGTCCACAGACAATCCTCATAGAGGCAGTACAGATGCGTTGCTCTCCTTTCTCCGCCAACGTCTATGGACCACTGGCTACTTACACACTTACTTAACTACTGCGCATATTAACACTATAATAATAAAGTTGTGATGTCCAATACGCATACCACTATATTTATATTTCGCTAACTATCGTATATTTTCAAATCACAGGACGGACTTAACTACAACTACTACACTAACTACACTTAAAGATCTTATACTATAAAAAAACACATTCAACACGCGCAAAAAAATCCCAAATTCAGTGCAAAACAAACAATATTTAAAAAATGGCCGCACTGTTTCGCGGCAAATTACATTTACAAAATGGCGGCAATTTCAGCACACAGTATCCCGAAGCCAACAGATTATAGAACTGTACCATAAATACATAAAAACCCACTCGCAAACGCAAATTTACCTGCAACAGACAGGATAGTGATATTGCAATAAAGCAGGCGGGTATCGATTCGTCGCATTTGGTTCAATGGACGACACCTCGGAATACTTATTTACATCCTACACAGCCACGCTTAATCCGGCATTCATTATTTCGGGCTCTGGAAACAATGAAATATATATCTTACGGCTATATGTCTTTTAATAATTGTTTTTCGGCGTTAAACCGTTATTACTGCATAAGAAGTTTTTTTTTATTAGATTACAAAAAGATTTTCATTTTCTGTCATGCGGCTCATACCGGCTTACGAGAATTTCATTATTAATCATTATTCATTTCACAATAGGCATTTGTTTTAATATAACTCAATGTTAGGATTTTAGTTACCTGGTCTACGTATTGTTTTGGCTAACGAATTTCGATAAATTCTTGCCGTAATTTTATCATTTTTCCGTTACCTAGAAATAAGCTTACCTAAGACTTACTACAAACGTAGTCATTTACATAAGTGATATTATCATATAAGTTTGTTGATTATTATATTAATACTTTATTACGCTTACTGTATTTTTTGTTATTATTTATATTAATTAAATCTGTGCCTCCTGTGATGAGTGACGTAAGTCGACTTGTACGCTTATTTGTTTTTCATATAAAAATAATCAACAAAAAATTACGAATTTTTTGGTCCAACTCAAGTCAACTATTCGCTATAGTTTCGGTCTTCGGAAATAATATAGTAAAAGTGATACAAGCAGCAGCAAAATAGTGCATATTGATATAAAGTTACAAGATGTACCTCTTTATGTATTGGTTCCAAAAGCAATTTCTCGTGTTTAGTTTTAGACTTCCTAGAATTGCACAATCATATAACTAAACTTGTCATTTAACACATATTTTTTACTCGCATTAGAACATCTTACTAAAAGTACAACTCGTAGTATTTTCAAGAAAAATAAAGATTTTCTCCAAATTAATAATATTTATCGAAAGACATTAAATGTATTTTTAAAGAGAATGTTTTTATCAATAACATGAAGTACTCAGATCGATTCTAGTCGCCTTGTTTCACAAAATAATTTTTTTTTACTCTTATTTTCGCTCTCCTGTAAAATTAAGATTTTGCACTTGTATCACTTATCACAGGAGGCACCGAAATTTATTGATTATGCATTATTTTAAAACTGTAGCTTAATACCTTATTATTATAATGCAAATTTGTATAATTTCAAATTTGTAAGTAATGTAGTTTGAAAAAATAATAAAAAACAACTTTTTGCATCTATTAGAAACTTAACAAGTTTAATCCATTAGTAATCTCCAACTTCAAACTTGTTATCATAAGCTCTTTGTACAGTTTACTGTAAAACAAAAAAATTAAACACTTACTTGAAGTAACATGTAACGTACAGTGCCATGTATGTGCTGCCATCTAGTATAGAATAGTGTAGTTACCTTTTTCGTTTTATTCTCCAAGTAATAATTTTCATTACTACGATCTCTAGAGCAATAAAAATATTTATTTTCATCCAACACGGCGTAATTAATGCAGCGATATTGTAGAGTGTAGACCAACAAACAGCTAAAGTTATATGTTAGCTTTGCGCTTGACGTCGGAACCTTATTACTAAAACTTCAACTAAAGTTATTATTTGCTCTAGAATAGTAAAGCAGTATCATAACCGTTCACGTAATGTTATATTAATTTATACGAAACGTTATGTTTATCATCTTTTCTGTAAGAATATCGTTTATTTGTAGCACAACGCCACCTAGCGTCAAGTAGACTAAACAGTATAATGTGCAAACTTAATAAGGAGACATTTCAATACATATCGTATAGCAGCTATATTTATTTACTTAAATTAAAAAAAAATGAAATTGGCCTTTTCTATCTTAAGATTAATTATTTATCACTAGATATTTATTATTAAGATGCATTTAAAAATGATTTTGCTGCTTGAAATAATAAAGTTTGACTATTTGTTCTAGATTTCATTTAGTCATTTTACGATTATTCAAAATTAAATGGTTTCATACTTATTGTAAACCTCAAAAGTATGTACAAACCGTATTTTTATAACATTTACTT
Organism: Calycopis cecrops; assembly: GCA_001625245.1. Classification (NCBI taxonomy): domain Eukaryota; kingdom Metazoa; phylum Arthropoda; class Insecta; order Lepidoptera; family Lycaenidae; genus Calycopis; species Calycopis cecrops. The sequence continues at coordinate 431,578 of LUGF01050524.1, forward strand.
CGCGTCTTTTCCGTATAGTAACTAAAAAGATTTTATTTCGCAAAAGAAGTGATAAAAAGGTTAAGGTTGGTAATAAAAGTGGTTAGCTATAACATTATCATTATCAGCTTTTTTTATTAACGTAATTATCGGTCTTCTGCTCTCCATAGGTACGTTTCTATCAACTCTTCCGCTACACTCATACCGACTGTACGAAACATGTCTTCTAAGTCTAGGAGAGTTCCTTTTCAAGCTTTCCATAGGAACCGTGCAGGAAATATAGAGGCAGCACTTTCGCCACCCTAGTGATCATTTTAGGAATCAAGTGCTAGCAAAACACTAAGCAAAAGACAATGACAATGACATGTTGACATATAGACATGCCACAGGCGTAGCAGCGGTGGGAACGAGTGGTGGGCCAAAGCCCGATAAAAAAAAATATGTATTGTGTTTTTGTATGTATATATATAATTTTATACGTATGATAATACGTACAAAAAAAAATTAATTTTTTTTTAATTAACTTTCGGTTCACATTTCAGCCACTAGTTAGCGTGGCAGTCTAGAAGCTTGTTCCCTATAGCTTAACGAGCTTAATTTTTTGTGTGCATCTTTGGATATTTTGTATTTGATAATAAATATTGACGATTTAAAAAAATAATAATTCTGAGGCATGGTATGTCAATACAAAGGAACAAAATTGTATTACGTTAAATTACTTTAACATAATAATTTCGCATTTGCCCTATTGCTTCCGACGGCAATATTTTACATACGCCTATTGAATCACTCTCTAAACACAAACTATTCCCTATGTCTATCCTTCATGGCAGATGGCCAAAATGACGACGTGTCAGAATTAAAAGAAGAAGAATAACTTGTCACTTGAATATGACATTGTTTCTTTGTTCCAGTGTTCGGCATGGACACGCCGCTGGGCCTATTCCCGCCCGGCATGGATCACAAGATGTACCCGCTGCTGGACATAGAGCACAGGGCGCCGCCACTGGATGCACAGCTCTTCACAACTGTCAAAAAGAAATGTAAGTACCCGATATTCAAACAATTTTTTTTATGGTTTACAATCGAGCAGTCGGTGACATTTTCATGACTACCGACGCCCGTAGACATCCGCATAGAGGCTATACAGATGTTCTACCCTCCTTTCTCCTCCCAACTTCATGGACCACCGGCTACTTACACACCGCAAGAAACGCGACAGCACAACTGTCACTTTACTCCGGTTTCGTGTAAGCGAGAGGTACCTACTCGATCGTGCTCGTCATTTCGGCTGCACGCAAGCATGCAGTGTGGCACTACCTCTTCCTACTAGAGCATTTGTTTTATTATTGGTTGTCCATTGTCAACAATGAATCTGCTTTACAAATTTGATGAGAAAAAGGCATCTAAGATTGGTAAGTGGATAAATAATTTCACGGACTCAAAAGATCACTTAGTGTAAAAATCGATTAAAACTGATTTACGATCTTGAAGTTGAGAATATTGATTTCTCAACTTCAAGATCATAAATCATCTTCGGTCGATCTGGGCCAATTTTTAAAGTAAACTAAAAACGCTTGACATTTTTATGGAAAATTATTACGATACTATGAAAATCTTTGGCTAAATGTCATGTGTCAATCTGACAACTTCCATTAGCCTCGCCCGATGTGTGATTTTTGTAACGCTCTCGCCAGCTCATTCCCAAAGCGCGTATAGCAGTTTTACTTCAACAATATTGTTTCCTTAACTCCACTGCCACAATATTATCGTATTGCTTATAATATTATTGTCATTAATACATAAAAATGTAGACAGGGGCAAACGAGCAGATGATAGATGACTACCACCGCCCATAGACATCTGCAAAACTAGAGGCTTCATTATTATTATTATTGGCGTATACTTCTCATAAACTTGTTTTTATTTTACTAACATTTAAAATCTACTATTACTTTTGTTATAAAGTATAATTCTATACTTGCAAACCAACCTATATAGGTACATGTCAGGACAAAAGCCTTTTAATCTTGCTCAACTAATCTGTACTAATAGATAACAAGCTTTTAATACTCCATAAAAGTGCCACACGTTCAGATGAAACGACATTAAATAAACTGATTTACTGTGAAATAATAGGCGATAGTTGAATGCGAGACACACATCGAGCCGCTCTCGCAATCGCAAAATGTTAAACGCCCATTGTCTCGGCGAATGTTTATTAAGACGATCAGATATGGTATCTCGTAGGGGAGTAGACGGGCGGACTAACGTGTGCCCACAATGCTCGCTCCGTCCCGACAGCCGATCGATTAGCGCCCATCCCTAGACGGCACATCACTACTTTAATTTCCGCGCGCTCGCGTGACCCGCTATTAAAAAAACCGTAATTTCCATAATAAAATATCGTTTCGGTAATACGATGCCTTCGAACCGAAATTGAGTTAATATAAGTATAGAGTTACGTGGCGCGACGTCGCCGCCACATGTACGTTGTTCTTTTTGACAAAACAGCAGTAGTCGCGTGCCGCTCGGAATTAATGACGGATCCCGGCGTGTCGCGGCTCATTCCGGCCGTGTGTACGCTGCCGAGCTATTGCTCGCCGAAACACAGTTATTAGATAGCTAAGTAGGTAATGTTCGGCTCACGGCATATGCCGTGCGCCGATCTGATGCTTGCGCATTCCCGCAGTTAAACTAAGTAATGTGCTTACCAAATTTCTGGAATTGTGTCGCCTTGCTGCATTGCGGCCGGGTCCCCACGGGGCAGGACCTCTAGTTCAGATAATACCGGCGTGTAGTTACAGCTATGACGAGTTTCTTGTGGTTTGTAAATTGATAGAATAAACGCAACTCATCTGTATGAATACAACCACGGCATAGTGCTGTTGATACTCACCAAAGTTAGAGGTGAGCGCCAACGCCTATTGGCGTTGATACTCACTAAAGTTAGAGGTGAGCGCCAACGCCCATTGGCGTTGATACTCACCAAAGCTAAAAGTGAGCGCCAATGCCTATTGGCGTTGATACTCACCAAAGTTAGAGGTGAGCGCCAACGCCTATTGGCGTTGATACTCACAGTTTTTCAACTGCCACCTTTGCCATCTTCTGCTAGTATCTGGGAATTAATAAGCCGTTCTTTTCCAACAGGGCGACCGAAGGGGCAGCACAGCGCGCCCCGCGGCGGCCCGCCTCGGTCGTGGACAAACGCAGAGCTCACCGAAGCTCTACAGCACGTCTGGAACAAGAAGATGACCACCAGCCAAGCGTCGAGGATATTCGGCATCCCCTACAACTCGCTACTCATGTACGTGCGAGGCAAGTACGGCAAGAGCCTCAAACTGGAGCAGCTCAGGAAAGATTGCATCGGCGGACCTTTGGAGGTCCTCAACTTGAACTCCGGCAACAACAACAACAACCACCCCAGCAAACATCACGACAAAGACGATCACCAGAACTCTGGCCAAAGGCCGTCCAGCTCGGAGCCGGACATCACGTCTAACCCTATGTTCAACCCGTTCCAGCAGGGCTTCTACCCGGAGTTCCCCCCAGGGTTCCCGATGCCGTTGAACATGCTGCATCTGCTGCCGCACAACGACAAGACCAGGGAACTGTACCAGTCGATGCCGATGGCTCTGGACTCGCTGTCCGGGGTCACGAAGGAGGAAGACTGCAAGAGTGACAGGTCAAAGGAGAACTCTGCGGACGAGGAGGGCGACACTTACCGCACTCCGACGCTGCAGCCGCACCCGCCGGACAACCGCACTCTACTGCACCACAACGGTCAGGAATAAGGATACATTCATTAGTTTAAACCTTTTAAAATGCACCGTAACATTTTCATTCGCTGTTTTTCCCAGGGTCCTTCTTTTAAGTCTTCGATAGGAGCAATATGGACATGCAATCGCCAAACTAAGCCAAAAAGCATAACGTAGTACATTTTGAGTAAAGAGAAATCTAGATCTCACAGGTCTAAATGCAGCTGACATCGTTGTACAGATAATTGCAAGATGTCCATATTTATATGTATATTAGTGAAATTGATATTGAAATGTGTTTATATTGTAAATGTGTATAAGGCGATAATTTATTTCAATGGTGTGCAATAGGAAGGGATGGTGTGGTTGTTATCGCTAAGTCGATGTTTCTTTTAAAACTATTGCTTTTTGCATCGATGCAAAATTGCCGGTTTTTCCCAACCCTAAAGTAGTGATGATTGATCTCTCGAACGTTCGTTTCGAACTGTCAGATCTCTAAATTCTTATTTCGTTCGCTTTTTGTATTGATGTTAAAAGTAAAAAACATGGACTGTTGAAATTCCATAATACATTCCATACGAATAATTCTTCTAGATAATATTTCATATCATCTAAGATTACGATTTTATTCTTAAAAGACTATATTCAATGTTTCTTGCCTTTTCCTGTGTTAATCAGTTCCAATGTAGATACTTTAATTGACACATGCAACACAAGCATGTCACCAAAGTTTGTAAATGTCATTATAGTTATATTCGAAGACAATTTTAAATGTAAATAGTTAATTAATGGATTATAAATTTTAATTAACCACTAAATAAGAGGACATAACGTGTCTAAAAAGGTAAATAGTAGTGTATTTGTAATTGTTGTAGATTTAGTGAAGTGGATTACGGTAAACTGACTGTCACGACAGAGCAGTCGATAGAAAGGTCCGCGACGCACTAGTCACATGTGTACAATCTGTTGCAGCCCACTAACATGGCTCCTTTTACTAAACCCAGCATTTTATTTCGTGTTTACTGAACAAACAATAGAACAAAAATAATTACGGTAAAATTAATAATGGCTTCAAGTTCACGAGCAGATCTGTTAGCCCGTAATGGGTGGGCCGTGACGTTGGCAACATTTTGATTACAAGTTAATAAAACAAAGACACCATTGATAACATAAAAGAACGACAGTGCGCGCCAGGTAGAGACAAATAAAGTATCTGCACTCAATGTTCAAAGAAAAAGGAGCTTTCAAGATTTTAGTGAATAATGTGAAAGTTAGAATAAACATGGTTTAATTCCGTGGCTTAGATAATTGTATACAATGATTTCGTATCGAATATAGATTAACGTGACGAATCACAAGTCGTATAAATCTCTTGTTCTTTCAAATTGGTTCCTTTAATAGAACATTTCACAACACTAGTTCTATTTTGTTTTATTATCGTCCACATCACTAACGAGTAGTGCAATTGACAGTTTATTACAAAAGTAAATTAATATAGTCGTGAATAAAATGGAACTGCATCGCTCTTAACAGAAGACTGAACACTATTTTCGACTCTATTTTGTATTATTATACAACACATAATCACAGTAATTCTGAGAAATTCATACCAGGTCTTCACGTCACGTCAATACAATATATTATTACAGGGATTTTATATAATAACGAATTGTATTCATGGATATATATAATTATAGTTTAACAGAAATCTGTTAAAAATACATTTATCTAATGCCTTTTATTGATTTTTCCTTTTTCATTTTAAACGAATAGAAAATACGATATTTTAATTAGTTATTTCAATAGAATAAGACTCATCCTATTATGTTTTAAATTCAAATTAGCGTATTCAGTAGGTACATGTGCCAAAACAGAATCATGTGTCAGCTCTATAATTTATGGAATTAATAATCTGTAATACGAACAAAGTTGTTGTTTCCTTGTGACTTGTGATCGATTTGTATCGGTTGATAGATTTACCTAATTCGTACAAATTCAACAGTATTAGTGATTTTTGTTAAAGTTTTTTAATTGAGACGTTTTAATTAAGTTTTGTTATTTGTTATTGTGTACGAAGGTTATGTGATCGATGTGTAATTATTTGTAAAGACCCACTCATGTTTCATAATTCGATTTTCCTTTGTAAATAAAGTTCTATGTTCGTGATGTTACCGACTTCTCTCAATTTACATAATACCGTATATTCGCGTATGAATTTTTGTCAGCCAAATCTATGTACGTATATTAAGTAATTTTTAAATAGACAATCCGAACGTTATTTGCCCGAAATTGAGTTTACAGCCTAAAAACATACTGGCCGTACATAAATCATTTCGTTCAAATGACGTTCGAATCCGTTTAATTTTATAAAAATGTGATTGTAATTATTTAGTGAATTGTTCATTTAGTTCCTTGATTTTGTTATCGATATTTATATTGTAATTAAATTTAAATTTTTAGGTTTAGTCTAATTAATTAATTGAATATAATATATATAAGTTGTGTATAATTTTTGTTGTATTAATATAAATACAAATTAAATTAAAAAAATATCGTTACACTAGGATGTAAAGAAAGATTATCTATTTGATCTTAAAGTAATACGAGAAAATATTTATGTTCTAGTACCATTCTATCATGTAATTTAAATTGAAATCATGGAACGATGTAGTTGAATTCGTTTACGCTCTCCGACGTAAAGTGTAAAAATAAAAAAATGAAATACCGTTGCGCTCTTTCATTGTGATCGGATCACCTTTCTCCGTGGTACGGACATGGCCACTTTCGTTGCAGCGGGTAACTGTCTGTAATATTGGTAAGTGACATTATTTCTCAATCCTTCTCCTTGATATGTTTTTATAGTATAGGGGGGCAAACAAGCAGTCGGTCTAACAAACATCTCGATAGAGCTCACATTGATGCGTTTCCCTCCTTTCTACTCCTCCTCCTTCAGACATTGAAACAAACCTTACAACTAGGAGTTCCTGTAGAAAATGAATAATTACATCTTATTAATATTACAAGTGTGAAAGTTTGAATGTTTGTTTATTGTTACGCCTTCACGCAAAAACTACTGAACCGATTTTCATGAAATTTGACACACACATAGAGGGTAACAGATACTGGATAGTTTTTATCACGAAAAAATGTTCCTATGGGATAAATTTCGACGGGACCGAAATTTACGCGGGTGAAACCGCGGGGCGCAGTTACTCATATATAAATCATAAAATGAAATCGTAACTAACAAAATAAAAAATGTAAAACCTACAAACTTTTTAACAT